>JALPMN010000629.1:0-45364 GCA_024243835.1 Enteropsectra breve | reverse complement strand
CTCATAAAATAATGGTTAAAATAAGTTTTGTAACAATTTAATGCATGTAATTCACAAGGTTGCTACCTCTGAGAGTTCATGGCTGGCCCTAAACAGGGTGTCCGGTTTTCTACCGCCACTACTGTATGCCTTATACTTGATAGTTTCTCAAACACTTTTCTCTCTCATTGATTAAATTAACTATACTTCAAAGTTATGCTAAAAGATTACTGGACTGAATTATTTTTATTCTCCTGCTAGACACAGCAATCATTTTTTGTGCATGTATGCCATGTATTCATTCAATGACATACAGTTTTATTATTCTTGTCGGAAAAGTGAAAAGTAACCATAACTGTATTGTAACTATCATATCGCTATAATACAACAGTTCTAGAAAAACAATTTTTGCAATTAAAAAGGCAAATTACACACTTCATTTCGTCTGATCTTGGTTGACCAGTATCGATATTGCACTTCTTTTTTGGTAATTTTGATGCTATGATGCATCCATGTACGTAAAACCCTGCTTAAAGCAATCATTGTATTTAAATGTGCCAATAAAATGCTTTTACCTCCACTTCAATATTTCATTGCAATTTTTGTCTATGTCTAAGCAGAAGCCCATGATTAAAAAACTCCCAGACACGATAATTTCGCAAATTTCAGCGGGTGAAGTAATCATTTCACCATACAATATTATAAAGGAACTTCTGGAAAACAGTATTGACGCGGGCTCGACTTCAATCCATGTGGAGCTTTCTGCCGAGCTTGGAGAAATTTCAGTTTGCGACAATGGATCAGGGATCGATAAAGAGGACTATGAAAGCCTGTGTCTCGAGCACTACACATCCAAGATAACATCCTTTGAGGACTTAAAGCGCTGCGGGCGTTACAAAGGCTCTTTTGGTTTTAGAGGCGAGGCACTGCATTCAGTCAGCATCGTTAGCCATCTAATCGTCGAAAGCAAGACAAAACTAGCTGAAACCGGCTATATGGCAGAGTACGCAGCGTCCTCTCTTACTGCGCTCAAGAAAATTGCCTTCGAAGGGCATGGAACAAGAATAACCGCCAGAGATATTTTCTTCAACAATACAATAAGAAAAGAGTATTTCTATAAAAATAAACATGAATATATGCGATGTGTGGAACTTGTCAAGGTATATGCTGCGATATGGAGCTCAATTGAACTGTCTGTGTCTGGCAAAAAAATAATTTGCAGGGCAGCAAGGACAAGAAATGTGACGGACCTGTACTCCAGACTGCACATCCAGCCAATGCATCTGAAGGATCACGCTAAGCAAGAAATAATTAACAGTGCAGTTCTCGAGAACAAAAAAGACTTTATAATTGCAACATTCATTGGGGAAGAAAATAGGCAAAATCTAGAAACGCTTGTCACAGAGCATGGACTCATGTTCTTTTCGAATAGGCTATTATATTTCAAAAAATACAAATTTATCCTTTTTGTCAATAACAGGCTAGTAGAGAATGAATCCTTCAAAAGGCAAGCAATGCACAAGTTCAGGCATTTGCTGAAAGCGAAGCAGCACCCGTTTATATACATTGAGCTTTTTGCATCGTTCGCTGATGTAAACGTCCATCCAGGGAAGGCTGAGGTATATATTGACGATTCTAGCATATACGATAAAATACTATTGGAGCTTGATGTGCGCCTGCAGGGGAAAGAAGATGCTGCATCAATGCTCACACAAAACACACGCCCCTTTAGCACCAACATATGCAGTAGTATGGCCGCTGAAAACGCGAATTCAGAATTTGAGGATGGTATCGTATCAAACTTTATCTTGGATGGTGCATTGCTGCCGGAAGCAGAAAACAGCAGCCTCAAAAATGAGTTTCTTCAACAATATCAAAAAGAAAGCGATCTAGAAAACTCTAACAATGCAAAATCTGGTAAATTGGCTTATGATGATGAATGTGCTTATAACACGAAGCCTGCTGCAAAGGAGGTACTGACCTTCGGTATTGAAGCTCAGAGTAAAAAATTCAGAGTTATCGGCGAAAATGAAACGGGATTGCAACGTGAGATCAACGAGGACGCGTCTAGGAGCCTTCAAAGAACATTTGTACAAAGCCGATTGCAAAATGAAATGAAAATATATACTGACCCAAAACAAGAAACGCTTCATGATACGTACGTGGTAGGGTCAGCACTGTCGCGAAAACGGATATTTTCACTGCTGTCGCTTCAGACGCTTATTTCAGAGATAATCGATGTAGATTCTGAATTTTTTAAAAACCTTGTGTACGTGGGAATATATGGATCCAAGATAATAGCCCAGTCTCATATGAATTTAATTTCTATCGATACCAAAACATTTCTTAAAGAGGGGTTTTACCAGAAAATACTACACTGTTTTGGCAACCTGAAGAGCAGTCCCGTCGATGCCATACAGACGGAGCTTCACACAAATCTGCATGAGATGCTTAAGGAGTACTTTGGGCTCTGTATAGAAAACGGTAAAATAGTTCAAGCCCCAGTTATTTACGAGAGAACCAGTATACGATGGGATGCATTTGCGCTGGATTTTTCGGGTGAATACGAAACATTAAAAAGGACTGCCGAGGGGATTGCCGAAATATACAGCACCGAGACTATTGATGGGAAGCTGTTTAACTCTATTAAAACTGATGTGGTTGGAACCGAAAAGCTTCTGAGATCATGCTCACTTATTTCCAATCTCAAAAGCCTTTATAAAAAGTTCGGGAGATGCTAAGTTATTTTTAGAAGATACGCGCTTACTACATGTATAGCAAATGTATATACGTTTTTCATGAAATGGTAGTGGAAAAACATTTGTTTCGCCAATATGCAAGCCCTCAACTAAAAAATTATCGCATCTTTGCGTAAATTTCCCCTTTTTCGAATTAACTGCACGAAGCTGTGCAGGGGTATGGATAACTGTATTATATATGAAACCGCAAAATATATCGAAAATTCTGAAAGGCTTGGCCGTCTATCAGTAGCAGGGTCCAGCAAAGCGGCTAAATGCCGGAAAAGAATTTTGGTTAGCGAGTTTCTTAATAAAAAACTAAGCAAGCGGGCCAGTATTCATGAGTTGAGGAAAAAGAATATTTACCGATTCACAAAGCACTATTCCATAAAAGAAGCTTATAGTATTTATGTCCATGTTGATTATGTGCCGATGAGTAATGCAAATTTTGTCTTTAGCTCGCTAAAGCCTGAAAATATATGGATAAGGCATTATATGCAGAGTAAGATTGGAAAAATAAATAGTTTTAGATATTTTTGTTTTTACATTTTATTCCTACATTAAAAGTCTGGTTACAACAGACTTTTATTATTTGCCTCATTGAGTACATAGTAATATTAAGCTGGACGCTTCTTAAATTATTAGCCATACGATGCATATGGTTCTGATTGCCTTTCTGCCAACATGAAAGAGAAACTCTGTCAAAGAACCATTCTTTTCTGAATGTATCTTATAAATCTACCAAGAAACAATTTTTGAAAAGACGTGCGATGCTCTTTATTTCTAATACAATGCCATGTATTCATTGGCATGCTAGTGTGTAATGCTTTAAATAATCCACTTGCAGCGAACATCTATGGTAAAGTGATAACTCGCCGCTGTTTGCTTCAGCTTTCTAAAATTTTAAAAATGAAAAATTTTATACCTAGTATGTATAGGCGGACACCAGCTGGAAACAGAGATGAAAGCTCAGTAGAGTCGATACAGTCAAGCGATATCGATGGGCTTGAGGCATCATCATTTTTACAGGATGATGACATGAGTTCAGCCAGCGAAGAGTTAGCTGAGGAAGACAGAATTAAATATGCACAGACACTCCCCACACATATTGGGCAGGGGAGTGAGCTAAGAGAAAGCCTGTGCAGCATTTTAGTCGAGAAAATATCGGCCAAAGAAAAATATGTAAAGGCCATACGCGAGATGTGTTCCACCAACAACGAGTCTATAGAGATTTCGTATAGCGATATTCAAATGTATCCGTCAGTGAGCACAGAGCCAGCAGTTTTCTGTGAGGTGCTTGATGCTGCTATCACTAAAATAACTCTGCGATATTTTCCGAATTATTCGATGATCAAAAAGGCTATTCATGGAAGAATTGTAGACCTTCCTGTCACTGAATCCCTGCGAGAGCTTAAAAACGTGCATTTAAACAAGTTTGTGCGCGTGCGTGGAATTGTGACACGCCGCTCTGCGATATTTTCAATGTATAGCCTGCTTAAGTACACGTGCCTGAAGTGCAATGCCACATTTGGGCCTTTTTCTGGCAAAGATCTTAAGCCACAGACCTGTTTTGCATGCCAGGGCCGTGGGCCGTTTGTTGTGAATGTGTATGAAACGACATACAAGGACTTTCAGAAGCTGACCATTCAAGAAATACCAGGGACAATCCCTGCAGGCTCACTGCCTCGATCTAAAGATGTCTTGATGTTTGATGATCTTATTGATCGCTGCAAACCAAGTGATGAGGTTGATATCACTGGTATTTACAAAAATGGATATTCCGTCAGTTTGAATATAAAGAATGGATTCCCAGTGTTTTCAACGCTTATTGAGTGCAGCTCAGTTAAAATATCATCCTCTGACTCGTCAAGCTCCGCGCTCCTGGGCCTGACTGATGATGATATTAAGGAGATACGAGAAATAAGCAAGTCTCCAGATGTTCTGGAAATACTGCTGAACAGCTTTGCACCCTCGATATACGGCCATGAAGATGTGAAAAAGGCCATTCTTGTTGCAATGGTGGGTGGCGAGTGCAAAATAAAAGAAAGCATGAGGATCAGGGGAGACATCAATGTGCTTCTTATGGGTGACCCAGGAACAGCGAAGTCACAGTTTTTGAGATACGTGCAGGAGCTCAGTGGAAGGGCGATACTTGCGACGGGCCAGGGATCGAGCAGCGTCGGACTTACTGCGAGCGTACGCAGAGATCCGGCACTGAAGGAGTGGGTGCTCGAGGGCGGTGCTCTGGTTCTGGCAGACAACGGGATATGCCTGATCGATGAGTTTGACAAAATGGGAGAAAACGACAGGGTTGCGATACACGAGGCAATGGAGCAGCAGAGTATTTCAATATCCAAGGCTGGTATCGTTGCGTCACTCCATGCCAGATGCTCCGTGATTGCTGCAGCAAATCCAATACGTGGAAAATATAATCAGTCTCTCTCATTCTCCCAGAACATCAATCTAAGTGATCCGATAGTTTCGAGATTTGATGTTCTTTGTGTAATCAAAGACGAAATTGACACGATTAACGATAAAACGATGGCTGAGTTTATTTTGGGGAACATGCAGAGCAACGACGAAAGTCACAAGAAAAGCACGTCAGGCAGAACCATATCACAAGAATTACTGCGTAAGTACCTGTTTTATGCCAAAAATAACATACATCCGCTTATGACTGAAATCGATTTCAAAAAAATATCAAAGCTCTATACTGATCTTCGTAAAGAAAGTCTAAATTCAGGAGTTCCAATCACAGTAAGGCATGTCGAGTCCATCATCAGAATAAGTGAGGGCTTTGCAAAGCTGCGTCTGAGAAACTACGTGGCAAAAGAAGATATCGAATGTGCGATCAGACTGACACTGGACTCCTTCTTCTCAGCACAGAAATTCTCTGTTGCAAAGCATCTGAGAAAGAAATTAAGTAAATACCTCGATGAAAATACAAATGACCTGGTTGTGTACATGCTGAAATCAATGGTCTCGGAAAAAAGTGAGACATTGGGAAACAATAATGTAAGTAAAAAAGAGCTTGTTGCCCGTTGCAAAATGAGCGGAATATCGGTCCCAAATGCATTCTTCGAGTCTGCTGAGCTACAAGCCGCAGGATTCCGCTTTATGAATGAGAATATTGTTAGAGTCACGCGAGAATAAAATTTTATGGTGTTTAGAAGCCTTTTCATACCGTTATATCTTTGTCCCTTTTATACCACAAGTGCACGGGGTTTTTTTTTGTTTGACTATTGTTGTATTGCAGGTTTTATTTTCTAGTGGTTTTGGTTATAGCACAGTAAAATTTCCTTGATAAACTATATTTTTGACTGTATATCAATAAATGTAAAAAAACTCTCAAAATTAGGCCGGTTAGCGTAGCCTTGAATCCGCATATTATTTTGGCCGTCCAGGTGAACATGACTGCTCATGCCGAGTTATTAAAATTAAAAAAAAGCTAATTGAAAGCGTTAATGTATAAAGTGCTATGTAATTCTTTACAGTTATCTAAATAATTTTGGTATGTGATAAAGGAAGATGACCTGTTGCCGATGATTTTTCCTGCACTGGTCGATACTTTAAAATTAATTAGACATGAATCGAAAATATCAGACTTGCACAGAAATTCGTTCTTTTCTTCCAATATTTATTTATAGCGGCTTGTTTATCAGGGGATTTGATACTTTGCATATAAATAAGAGTGGTGTAAAGGACATCTTTTGGCATCACTTTGCCCTGCTGTTTATATTGTGAATTCCACATATATATTCGGTTTCTGATTATGTATAAAAGTACTTATGTTATCATTTAAGCTACTCGTGAAAGTATTTAAAAATAGCATATAAATCGAGCTGTAATGCCTTTTTGAAATATAAAGTCATATAAGCTTTGCAAAATGAAGTTGTGCTCAATATATAAGCAATGAGTAGTCTTTGGCTAAAATACTATCGCATATGCATAATTTAAAACAATGAAGATGAATCACGGCCCCGTGCTATTTAGTTCATTCCTCTCCGTTTTTTTCATTTGTAACATTGTTTATAAATATTAGAGCTTTGCCTAAGAAAGACCGCAGGGAATAGCCATTGCAAAGAAGACTGGAATAAAAACACATATCAAACATTCCAATGCCCTATTTTATCTTTTCTTTGCGTTTCTATTCCTTTCTTAGTGAGAAGTAAGACATGTTTGTTTACTGATTAATTAATGATTTGTTTGATCATTTTAAAGCTATATAAACTAATACAAAGTAAACCTTATGTTTGGTCCTTCTGCCATTTTCCTGATTGCAACAGCATTCAGAAAAGTTGCTGCATACATTGATTCAGGAAATAATGCCTCAGTGGTCTGCAAATCAAACAAAACAACCTTGAACTGCAGCGCACTTCCTTGCCTTAAAAGAGTAACAGTCTGCAACACATTTATAAACGGCGACATAATTGAGTGCTACCGTAAGTACGTAACCAACAGCTGCTGCGCATGCATTGCTCCAAGCAAGGCATTTATTACCATCACTCGCCACGATGACTGCAACTTACTAAATGAAGAGAAGTTTATCAGAGGCGCTATTGCAACCATCCAGAGAAGAACACCAGATGTTGGCTGTGTAAATGAAAGATCAACTGAAATCATAAAAATTATTTTCAAGTGCTCCACTAAGCTCCAGTTCTGTGAACAAGATCTTTTGAACTTCACAGCAATTGCAATGCACAACATGTTTAAATTCACCAAGCTGACTGTGGCCTGCAACGCAACTGATCCCCATTTGTGCAGAGGTCTGCTCCAGGTAAAGGGTATGGAGAGGCTGAATGAAATGGCTACCAGCGTTCACAAGTTACCTGGGGACTACTCATTCCTCGACAGATATGACGAGACTTCCATCTATGCTGAAATGCTCTGGTACAAGAAGAGGTTTGCTGGTCTCCAGTTCTCTGAAGTCGTTATTCAAATGGGTTCTAGCGAGTCTTCAGTGCTTACTCAACAGTCAGATTCTATATACTTCTGCAATGAAGCTACTCTTGAAAAATTAAGAAGAAGGTTCACTATTTTCACAACTTTAGCCGTATCATGTGATATCTCTAAGCCAATTGCTGCTTTGAATTAAAAAGTCTGTGTTTTAGATTTGTTTTTATTTGATTAGTTTTCTGGCATATTCCAACAGTAAATAAAAAACTAAATCTATTTCTATATTAGCGTTATTTTGCTCATATATTTTTTAATAACAATTGCTTGTTCTATGTTTTTTGTAATCATGAGTTTATAAGATAGTTTGCTACTTTATAAAAATCCTGAAACTGTACATTTAAGTGTTTTATATTATCAATTCTTTAGCTCATATTGCTTTATATATTCTTTGTATTGATAATGGCATCATGCTTGGCCGCCATTTATTTGTATTCCCTACTTTAACTTTTTAAAATTAGCTTATTTAGCATGAGAAAAATTTCTCTTTAGCACTTTTTTTCAGACTTTATAAAAATTTACACTTTGCTCCCCATGGCCTCAAGGAAAAATACCTTTCTGGATGATGCCATTGACATGATTGTTCTCGGCTCTCATTCAATAAAGGAGGATGATTTCAACCACTGCTTTCAGCCAGTTTCATCCCTGACCATGCAGAGCAGTGGCATACTATACATCTTTTCCTTTATATCACGCTATTTCATTCTGTTCCCTGCACGCGTTCTGCTTCTTCTACTCGGTGTGGCAGTGTTTATTGTGAGTTTCGTGCTGGGTGCCACAACTAATCGAAGCAGCATTTGCCAGGCTTCGTGCTTTTATATGTGCAAATATCTGGCATGCATCTGGAGCTGCCATGTAAAGCATATCGGGATAAAGCACAGGGAGAGTGACAGGCACTTGTATGTAGCGAACCACACCTCATTTTTGGATTTCATTCTTCTGAGCAGCCATAAGTTCTGTCATGCATGCATTTCTGAACAGCATGGCGGCCTCTTTGGATTCATATTTAGTTCGGTTCTTTCCAAAACAGGTTCCATCTCATTCAGAAGAAGTGAGAGACACGATCGCCTTAGTGTCGTGGTTAAGGTGAGGGAGCATGTCAAGCGCAGCGAATTTCCCATGCTTATCTTCCCAGAGGGAACCTGTGTGAATAATCGGGCCGTCTTACTGTTTCAAAAAGGAGCATTTGATCTCGATGCGAAGGTGTTTCCCGTTGCAGTCCGTTTTAAAAAGAATATCATGGATCCATATTGGAATCGCAGGTATCAGCGCTTCACAAGCTACTTGTTTTATATTATGACACGCTGGCGCGTTGATGCGGAGATACACTGGCTAGAGCCTATGTCACTTGCACAGAACGAAACCCCAGCAGAGTTTGCATATCGTGTGCAAAACGCCATCGCTTCGGCTGCAGGGATCAAGAGCGCGCTGTGGAATGGCTATCTGAAGAGTTCTCCTGCACTTGCCGAACGGGATCTTCTCAAGGCATCCTTCAAAAGCTTCTATAAGAATCTTCCCGAGACTCATCCAAAAAAAAATTCTTCAGGTACCGAAAATGGACAGCTTGGAGAAAGCTCGAAATTGTATTTTGCACATCTTTCCTACACAGAATTTATACACTCTTGGCTCACTGAGTATATAAAGATGAAAAATAATAAAAACTATCTTTTGGAACAAAGCACTAACGGCCTGGAAACCATCAAAAAGATTATGGTTGTGCAAGAGGAATAAAATTGCATGTACCAAAGCTCAGGCTTTTATGAAATCTTATTATAGCCACATTATTAAGCTTGCGTCATTAAAATTTATGTGATAAACAGGATAAGAAATTTTGCTTCTCCAATGCAAAAATTATATTAGTTCTTCATGCCTTGTGTTTCATTGAAATCCTTGTGTCGTTACATTTCATAATATTTCAGTTTTTCCAATGAAAATAAGCTAAAACAAATGAAACCTATCGTTAATAGTATTATTCTGTAAATAATGGTTATCCATAGATGAGTATTTAATTATTAGAATTTTTATACGATAAAAATATTATAACAAGCAATTTTAATGTGTCTTTTTCTAATAAATTTCTCCTCACCTGTTGTAGAGAATGCTGATCATAGCTCTAATACGTATTTTTCAGAGTTGAAGACTCAACACAGGGTTAAAGCACACGATATGTTCCTAACTGAATATCATGTGCATAGCTTACATACAATACTCTGTGCGTGTATATGCCTATCATTCTGATTTTGTATTTAATTACATCGCTTTTCTCACCGTATTAACTCCATGAAATTGGTAAGAAACCATGTAACTTTTTAAGAACAGTATCAAAAAAGATACGTATCCTAAAATGATTTTTAGCTGAAAGAATGTTTGAAACTTTTTAGAAGATCTTTCGCATTTTTTGCATGATTTGCTTTGACTGAATTTGACCACCTGAAGTATTTTTGCATCGTGTTTGCAATTGGGGCAATCACATGCAGAGCACAGCCTGCATCGTAGTATGCCATCTGAAAGCGATTAAAAATAATGTCACTAACTGTAATGGCATACTCATTTTCAATGCAGTATACGATTTCCGCCTCTCTAAACTCGTATTCTTCACATATCTTCGCTGGGTATGTCTCTAGATATGGTTTCATGCAGAACGCCCTGCTTCCATAATGATCTAGTAGGTGGCGTGCGTACTTTTCGTCTACTTTCAAGACTGTTGATATTCTAAAATAAAGGTCCCTCGAATAGTTTGAAGAGCCAATTATTCTTGCACGTTTTGTGCTACATACACGCTTTTTGCCCAATTCAAACGCACTAATTGCCATGCTGACACATTCCTCAGCCATTTTTCGAAATAGAGTCCATTTTCCTCCAGATAGAGAAATCATATTTTTACACATTCTAGTAATTTCGTATTTCCTTACCAAATCTGGGCTATCAGTGCATTCATCCGCTTGTAGCAGCGGCCTTATGGCGCTCCAGGCAGAGCATATCACATTCCCATCAACCTCGCCTGTAATATATTTTTTAAGCTCATTTATCATAAATCCTATGTCTTCTCTTTTCGGTGCAATGTGCCTTTTTAAGCTCCGTATTTCTTCAGTTGAGCCGACAAGTGTCTTATTTTTCCAAGGCAATATAAACAGAATACGAGAATCGTCCGTGTGTACATTCAGCAGCCCCATGCCTTCCGGCCCAAAGAATGGTGGAAGTACCAAGTGGCTTCCAGACGCATGGACCATGGTTTCTTTAGCTGGCTTTCTATATCCGCTTGTTTCAGGTATCTTTGAAATGAGTTGGTCGGTAAATGAGCCTGCTGCTGAGATGAATCCTGCAGCCCGGATAGAGAACTCCTTGCCTGTTATGGTGTCTCTGCACTTGGCCTCTTTGATCTCGCTGCCTTTCCCCATAGGCAAATCAATCAGCTCAACATGGTTTAAAACAGTTGCACCGTGGTAAGCAGCACTAGCCCCCAGAAGGACGTTTACGCGTGCATCCTCAAACATGCCATCGTAGTACACAAGCGAGCCCTTCAGCCGTTCTTTTCGCAGCATAGCGAACTGTTTGGCAGTGTTTTCAGGCGACATATAAAAGCTTCGGCCAATACTTTTTGGAAAACTAAGAATATCGTATAACTTGAACACAATCCAGTAAAACCATATACTGCCTGCTGAATACACGGGCACCATAATTTTTACACGCCTGCTGAGATACGAAAACATTCTTAAAAGATAAGATCTTTCCTTGAGGGCTGTATTTACAAACAGAAAATGTGCGATGCTGCACTCCCTGACGGCCTTGATCAAGTAGCTAACGCCGCCATGCAGAAGCTTGGTGGATTTAGAACTTGTTTCGCTGCCCAAATCACCGCGCTCAATCAGAATAACGATATACCCACGAAGTGCAGCATCAAATGCACATCCGATCCCTGATGCGCCACCCCCGATTATGCAAATATCGAAGTATGTCTGTGCAGCATTTTTAATATTTTGTTCTCTGGAAGGAGGTCTCCATTCTGTCTCCAGCTTATCAAAAGCTCTACTTACATCGGGATTTTTTCTCCTGGATTTCAAATAGTACCCCATGCTTAGAGCTACTATTATACTAAGAAGAGCCGCAAGTAAGTTGTTGCAAGCACTCATTATAAACACGATTTGTTTTTAAAATAAACAAATTATGTTTTCAAAAGCGATTTAATATCTTTTATCTACAACACATCATCTATAGCTTTCATAGTTTCTAATGTTGTGGTTGTATGTGCAGCGTTTATAAAATACGTTTTGGTGTAAATGGGCTATTATAGACTTATTTTTCTGTTTTATTTTGTAAAACCGTTATCAGGATTATGTAGATAGAGTGTGTATGTTGATTGCACATCCAAAATCAGCCTACTGGCGTTTAAATAAAATAAGTTGCTATTTAGAAGTCACTTCAATGCTTTTAATGCCTTTTTATTTGGGATGCGTACAAATAGGTTGTAATTAATCACGCTGCTTGTGTACGACTCTTTGGTAAAATATCAACGATAGGATAAAGTTACAATTAATGGTATCTAAGCAGCTATAACTGTAATACGAATAGCTCGTTTTATGTTCATGGATTTATGCAGGAAAACATTCCGATAAATACATTTCGCTTATTTTAAATCTTTAGATGCATTCGCCAGGTACTTCATAACTAAAGCACTTTTTTGTGAAATAAACCACTCTTAAATAAAAATTTTCACACAGGACCTGAATTTCGACTTTTCGCGCATGAGCGTGCCAATACTTGTAGCTGTCTAAGTGCACGATACTGGAGTTATTATTTGTGCAGTGCCGAAGGATAGTGTGTTAATTCAATAGAGCGCAAAACTAATTTCATTTCCTGCCATGGCATAATATTCCTATTCAAAGTGCTGTGGGGAGCGTATGTCTCCAATATTTGTTTATTTATTATTTTATTTATGCACCCATGGCGCATTGTGAACAGTCGAGGCATCAGCAGCTTGCCGAAGATGCAGGCAGAATAAACAAAACCTCTGTTGAAAATGAAAACAACAATTTTACAATGGCAACGGTACTGCAGCAATATAAAGCCAAACTGAGCAAAAAGGCACAAACAGGAAAGGACAAGGAAATACTCCTGCAGGCTTCGAAGCTTCTAGCGCTTCTACAAGAAGGAGCTGGACACTATACGAACTCGCTAGGGCTATCGGGCCCCGTGAAAGACTGCTTTGCAAGGGCACAGTATGGTGATGTCTTTTTACCCATGGACAAGCTTAATGAGCATATCATTAACACAGCAGACGAATGGATTTTTATTCTGAAACGATTTATTAGCCAGCTTGAGCTTTCGCCAGATAATTTCGCAGACCACAAAAAGTTTATATTTGGCTACTACGCCCAGCTACAGACTTACAAATCATTCTATTTTTCATCAGAATATGCTTTTATCACTGGCATGCTCATTAGGCAAAGGTCTTTCATTCAGCTTTATACGCTAGAAGAGCTCTTCAAGTTTAAGCGAATATCTTCATTTGTTGATAGATTTTACAGCTTTTACAGACAGGCTGAATTCGAATTTGCAAGCACAGATGTATTTCCTAAAAAATATTCAGCTGCTGAATTTGCACAGCTATGCATTGCAGAAAACGTTCACAGCGGCAGAGTCGAAGAGAAGCACGCGCTAGGTATTCATGCACGCTTTAAAACACTATTTGCTAATCTCCAGCACCACACTGTTCTGCCGAGTAAAATACGCGAAAAGATGCTTCTCCTTATTTTAGACCTGTTTATGCCGCTTATTTCTGAGCTGCTGCCAGTTTTCCCCATAAGCCCAGACGAAGCCTGCACTACTTGCTGTGCGTATTTAGAGACGCTCTTTGCATACAGTAAGGCCAGCAAGAGCAGGCCACTCGTTGACTTTTACGATCTTAATTCTGACACCAAGGAATGCGACTTCGGTAAAGACCCGCTGCTGGACAAAATCGGGCAAATTAAATGTTTTATAGCGGGAATTGAATTGCTGTCAGTCTTGCCAGGCGCAAATGTATGTAAGCAGCAGCTTGTGGAGCATCTCTACAGTTTGTATTGTGCAATTGGAAGTGCTGAAGAACAAAATACGTTGTTTATTGGTGAGAGCAAATGTAAAGCACTGCAGACAGAATTATACGCCTCTGTGCTCAAAACAGTTACTGAGCAATACATAGCCACAACCGAGGCCTTTATTGCTGCATGCGATATGAAAAAAGAAGATGAGGGTGCTCTTGCCACGTCCCTGAGAGAATTTGCAGTGTCTTCATCCGCATATGCTCGGGTAAAACCGCATCCGCAGTTCAGGCAGTACACCAAAGAAACAAATGCGCGCAAAATAAGAACACTATACAATATTTATACCGGGCTAAAAGAAGACGACAAAAAGTTACATTTTTACAGTGATGCAGAGAGGGCGCTTGATGGCGATGAGATCCATCCACTGGCAAAGATTTTGCAGGAAAACAACCAGGATTTACAGCAGCGGACCGTTTATAGTATCAAAGAAAAATATAAAGGAATTTTGAACACTGCAGTAATATCAACGCACAAACGTGAGGAAATGGAGAATGTCGCAGAAAGTAATGCAGACGCAACCATCAAAAATGTCTCTTACATCAATAATGAAATACACAGCACCCTGGATTATTTCTTATTGTACAGTTCTATCCTTGATATTGAAAAATATGTCTGTGGCCTGAGAAGCATTTCGGAATTCTATGAGACCATCAAAGAGATTCTTGATTTTTATAGGTTCACATACGACAAATACAATGATCTTTTTAGAGACGATGTTTTGGATAGCTTTATTGGAAGAATCGTTGGGCTGAAATGGAAATATTTCGCTCCCTCATATTTAGAGGTTTTAAACAGTAAAATAGGCCTTGAATGCTCACATGGGAGCACTACACTGGTTAACCACTGCACCATGCTGAAAGAAAAAATCTGCCTGTTTGGCGATAATGTGAGCAGCGTGTTGGAAGAGCATGCAAAGTCTCACATCTACAGCTTTTATATCAAGGAAATCAAAGACTATTTTGTTTCAAGTAAGTGTAGTTCAATGTTCGCTGAATCGATTATTTCCAATATTGATTTTGGCTCATACTTCAGAAAAACCGTTTACTTGGATCTCCAGAAGAATCTTGAGTTCTTCGTACTGCGAATCGTGCGGGATGAAAAGATCTCTGTCGAAATAGAGGGATTGGTTGTTTATACGGCTGGTATTTCTGCAGCCAACTTTGATGAGGACTGTCTTGTTAAGTGTGTTATGGAAAGCATTTTTACTGGAAAAAGCTTTTCAAAGACAGCAAGCACTAGTGGGGAGTACAGCGATAAAGAAAAGCCGGCTCCCGAGTACACTACACAACGCATTTACAATGATGAGCAGTGCTGTGCTATTTTTGAGATGATAAAGGCCAAGATAAGAAATGGTATTGATATTATCAGGTACTGCAGAAGATTCTCAACAGATTCACACAAAACAAGAAAGTCTAATTTCAAATATCACTATTATCAGGCGTTAATAAAAAGCAACCGGGTGCCTTACTTTAGGATAGAAGTACAAAATACAAGAGAATTCCCTGAGATGGAAATCTTCAATAAGCTTAAGAGCATCAGAGATGGCTATTTAAAGTATTTATATAAAGGAGGGGCAAAAGTCAAAGACTCAGATGCAAGCAGCACTAGTGAAAGACTGCTGTGGATAATAAAAGCGGAGAGCGTTCTCAAAAAAATAAAAAAGACTATAAGAAATATCAAGTACGTAGCAAAAATAGCAATGCTTTCTGAGTGCGAGTCATCAAGGGAAGAGATAGCAAGTCTCAAAGATGAAATTAAGGAAATTTATGGGAAAATACAAACAAAGAAGGGCCAAGAAGAGAAAGGAAATGCTTTTAGCACTGAACGAATCCAGGAGGCTGTGGATGCAAAGAAAACAGAAATCCTTCAGCTACAGGCTGCTTATGTAAAGGCACTCGGGTGCTACGAGCCCAAAGACTCATTTTATAAAAAGTATTATCTTCAGAGCTCAAAGACCAATCTGAGTGCCGAGAAGATTCATAAAAAGGAAATAAACACTTTGTTTAAAAAATATAAAGCAGGTCTGCATGGCATGAATAAACTGCATGAATTTCTCGGAATAGAGAGAATGAAAGGAATTGGAAATGCATTCCGTGACGCTTATAGCGCATATCTTGAAACGAAGAAGTTAATGCTACGAATGCTTGAAAAGCCGTTATGGCTAGTAGCTGATGAGGAGATTTCATGGATGTGCAGTTTGGCAGCACTCAACGATACACCGGCGGCATTGTTCTTAAGTAACGTTCACAATAAATACACTACCGCTGCTGAGGCTGTTTCAGAGTATCAGCTTAATAAGCCTGAAGCATCCGCGTATTACGATTCTAAGACTCTATTTGGAGAGTTTTTGCTGGCTTTTAATGGCGAAACAGTCAGGGAGGATATAAGAAAAGGAAAAAGTAGAAATGAAATTGGCAAATATATAAACAACTTTGGTTTTAATATATTAGATGAACTGCAGGAATTATGTAAAGCAGTGAATACACAACAATCTCTTAGTGAAGAGCACAGGAGACAGCACTTGACCAGCAATCTTACAAAACAACTGGAAGATGAAAAAAACAAACTCCTGTACATTGCCAGATTCAACACTTTTTCTTTATTTGTTGATGAGATCAACTTAATAAAAAACAGCTTGCTGCTGCAGGAAAATATTCTCGATCGTATAAAGGTGATTGAAAAACATATTTCTCAAATGGAAGGGATTTCACAGGTAGCGCTTTTGCAGAAAGAGTCCAAAAGCTACATAAAAATGCGCGATGAGTATTATGCATCACTGAGGAACCACACAAATCGTGCAAACGAAACGCAGGTTGATCGCATAGTAGCGCTGAACGGTATACTGGATTCATTTGCTGTGAGCATAAAATCATATGAAACTGAATTTATCAACATTCTTAATCTTATTAATATCAAGCTTGATCAATATAGAGAAAGCTGCGGAAGGCTGTATTTTCTTTCGAATAAAAAGCTGTTTGCCATGATGAAGGATAGAGAGGTTTTGCTGGCGGAAGTTGCACGGCTGTTAGGATTTAAAGAGACAGAAACACACGAAAATGAAATAACGGCGCTCATTAATCACTCCGGGCAGAATGAACCGGAAGACCACAAAAGCAGCACTAGCACTGGCTTTTCTTTCTATGAAAGAATTGTTTTATGTCAGCCAATTCCGCTCAGTGAGCCACTTCACAAACTGATAAACAAACTAGACGCATCTCTACAGAAGACACTCCGAGACAAACTGGATAAAGGAGAGACTGATATTTCTCAGATAAAGGAAATAAAATACGAACTGGAACTTAAAGACGGCACTCTTCTGCCTGAGGATGAAGGGCTTGAAGAGACAGACTTCGAAAAGAGGGCAGTTCTCTATAGGAACAAGGTTATTAGCAGATGCCGGTTTAAGGATGCATCACAGCTCTATCCGCATCTCAATATTAAGACTGATAGAAATGAACTAACGGCGGAGAATCTCCATGCAGGGCCCTACAAATACAAATATTCCTATAGTGCCCCATCCTCATTCATTTTTACAAACTTAACGCTAAGAATCTTTTCGTCTATCGAAATCGCAAGAAACAAATCAGGGCTGATTCTTTATGGACCCTCTGGCACTGGAAAGACTGAATCCGTAAAGCACTACTGCCGGGCCATCGGACAGCCCCTTGTTGTGTACTGCTGTTCAGAGGGGAATGAATATGCCTCCCTTGAGAAAATAATTCACGGGTGCGTTCTTACGGACTCGTTTCTCTGTCTTGATGAATTCAACCGCCTTACACGGGAAACAATGTCTTCCATCGCTGAGACCATTGCGCTCAGCAGGGGCAGCATTAAGTTCTTCCTTACTCTCAACATGGGCTACAAGGCACGATCTCCCCTTCCGAAAAATCTTAAAGATCTTTTTATGGAGGTTTTAGTTTCAGAGCCGAATATTAAGGAAATAGCTGAGTTTTATACTGGTGACAACCGGCTCTTTAATTTTATGCAAGAGTTAGAGGAGCGGGTGCAGAGCAGCACTGAGAGAGTGGCGTACTACGAGTTCGGCCTGAGGGCCTTGAATGCGCTTGCTGCACGATACAAAGCACCGTATTCAGATGCTCTCCAGCAGCTTACAAGCAAAAATCATAACAAAAATTTTATTTACAATACTGATATTAACAACAAGTATCCCAATGATATTGATATTAACAACAAGTATCCCAATGATATTGATATTAACAACAAGTATCTCCATATCATTGAAAACATAGTGTGGCTTTATGCAACTTCGCTCAGGAAGGAGCATAGAATGCACTTGAATGCTCTTCTTATGGACATTTATAAAATCAGGATTGATGTGAACCTGCTTGACCGCAAAATGCTTCTAGAAACAACACTCCTGCGAAGAATAGCTCTTCTTATTGAGGGTGGAGACCATGAAGTAGAAATAATGAGACAAATTGGAAAATATACGGGATACAGGGTGTTTGTTTACAATCCGATGAATATAGTGAGCTGCGTAAAGGCGAGCATTGGGAACGGTGCTAAACACAGCAGTTATTCGCTGTTTGGACATGCGAATACAAGCAGTGATAGTGGAGCCAGCGCGTGGAGGGACAGCCCCTTTATTGAGGATCTGCGAAAGGCTAATGGAAGTGCCGCGGAGGATGAAATTCTGGGAAAAGCGTTGTTTATCTTTGATGGCCCTGCTAACTCAAAATGGATCGAAGATTTCAACAGTCTTTTCGATGAAAACAAAACAATATGCATCCCTTCAGGTGAAATAATAAGTGTCGAGGAGAGACATCGTTTTGTGTTCATCACCCCAACATTTGAAGAGCTGACCCCTGCAACATTCTCACGGATGATGGTTGTTTCTAAGGAAGTGGTAGAGCTGGAAAGTCTTGATACAATGCACATCGAAACAGAAAAATACTCTTTAAATGGCCTTTATAATACAAATCATTCATTTTGCCTTACGGAAGAACAAACTAAATTTAGAAACGATATCCTGGAGCATCTGGAAAGGCAGCGCATCTGTGTCGTTCACGGTACACACGGAGATGGAAAGGAAAGCATCATAAGAGATCTGTTTGAAACAACATGCCTCTTCAGGACTTTAAATGGCAAAGATAGCGAGTTGCTGTGGAGTCTGTTAAACCATATGGCATGCAAAGGCAGTCTCGAAAAACAGTATGAGCTTGCAGTGTTTTACATAAGAGACTTAGACATCAATAACTCTGAAATAACAGAAGTAATAAGAGAATTTGGAAAGTTCGGAAGTATAGCTAATAAAGAATATAAGAAAATAAAAATAATTGTAGGTATTGAGAACGATACGAGAAGATCGGCCAGTGCCACAGAAAAATGCGTAATGAAATATCTAGGCGGTGCAATTGAGCTACTGCGCTCCAAAAACATAAAACAGATTATATGCTCGGTCTTTAAAAATGCTTCATCAGAAATAATGCAAGTAGCAGAATTTTTAAACAAAGAAAACAGGGCTATTGCTGATATCTTGAGATTTGTGAAAATATCCCAAAAGTGCGAGAAAGATGAAAATAATCCTGAATGCTATTTAAATAGGCTATTTTTTGCATATAAAATGATTTTTAGTGATGAAAATCTTAAAGCCCATCTGGAAACGGAATTTGGATGCAAAATTAACTCGATCCAGCACTGCTTGGAAAATGACCGCTCATTTGTTCAGTGTGCCCTTAAAAACTCGCTAAATGTGGTTGTAAGGGGCCCGAGGCTTTCAGGAAAAACAGAGTATGTTGGGAAAATACTTGCGGGACTGAGTATTACAAATACGGAGAAGCCACTTGTTGTGCACTGGAATGAGCACAGAAACTCAAAAGCAAATGCTATTTATACGGTATGCAATGCAGTGGCAGAGCAAATTAGGAAGAATGCAATTTTAATAGAAATGGAACATAAAGAATATCATTTAAATGCGGTTGAATATCTAGAAAAGCGTATGGATGAGGAAATACTACGAATGGAAAAAGAGTTTATGTTAGAAAAAGCAGCTATGCACCCATCAGCCGCAAGATTCAGCATGCTGATGCATCCTCCGCACTGCAGCCATAAGAGCATACGATTTAGCAATGCCTATAAATATCATGATTATCTGGAAATACTGGATGAACGAATTAAATACAGCTGTGCAAAAGAAAGAAGCAGACAGCTGTTTTTGGCGCGGGGAATAGCCAACATAGCAAAGTGCAGGGAAAAGATAACACAGCTGGAAAAAGATATCGAAACAAAGGAAATGGGCTGTTCAGAGAGACAAGAAAGGCTAACTGCAGTGATGGATGAAATACTGAGGGAAAAAGAGACTATTGAAGCCAATAAAATAAGAGTAAATGAAAAGAAGTGCATGCTTAAAAGCAAAATAGAGTCAGAAGAAGAAGTGAAAGGAAGCGCAGACAATAAAATAGAGGATTTGCAGACAATAATTGAAGAAATTAAAAGTGAGCTTGGTAAAATAAACAAACAGACAATTAGTGAGATAAAAATGATGGGCTCACCGCCTGCGGTTATAAGGGAGGTCATTGAATATGTGTATTTCTTTTTGGAAAATCGTGAAATGAAAAACTGGAAAGAACTGCAGAGCTACATAAAGAAGGATGATTTTATAAGTGGGATCAGACGGAAAAGCAGTGAGATTTTACTGTATTCTGATTCTAAAAAAGAAAGCAGAAGGGAAGATGGAAATAAAAGCAGTTCTGGGAGACTCTTGGGCGTTCTACGCGAAAAACTGCAGCAAAACAAGGAGCTGACGAACGAGAGGGCAGACAAGGCATCCAAGGCCTGCGGTGCACTGCTCCGCTGGCTCAAGGGCAGCATTAAGTATAGCGCGACAATTGACGAACTAGAGTTATTGAACAAACAGGTAATGAGTATTGGGGGTGAAATAACAGAAATGGAAAAAGAGTTTATAAGGGGAGAAAAAGAGTTGGAGGCAATTGAAAAGAAACTAATGGAACTCGAGCGGAATAGAGAAGAAACAAAGCATGAGATTGCTGCAATGCAGAAGAGCATAGAGGAAATGAAGGACAGCAAAATAAAGTTTAAAGAGGTTCTTCTCAAGATAAGTGAAGAAGAAAATACGTGGAAGGATGTCAGCTATGAATGCCCGATTAAATACATGGAGGACCAAATATTTGCCTATGACAAAAAACGGGTGTTTTATATTGCAGGAAAAGACTATGAGCAGATGGCAAACGACTATGCGCAGATGGTGTCTGTGCAGGAGACTTGTGAGGAAGAATTCAGCGGTATCAAAGGCACTGTCCATAAAATGAGCTTTGATGAGTGCAGCAGGCATTTCTTCAGAAACTCTGTGGTTATTTCGCAAGAAGATTCATTTTTAAAAGACGAAATTGAAAAGATCATTGAAATGAAGCAGGATGTTGTGATAACTGATGTCGATGCATTTTCAACTGAAATATACAAACTGATAAAAACACAGATGAGAAACAAGAGCTTTAATATTTTTTTAATTGGAAACTACAAGAACATATTTGCAGAGGAGACCTATGAGTGGGCGCCAAAGAAAAGCCTGGCTGGAAACAAAGAAGAAAAAGATATCGAAGAAATAGAAAATCGGCTGCTTGAAGAAATAATCAATTATGAGGTGCTTCATGGGGAGCACCAGGACGGTCTGTGCGATGAAAAGCTCGTGTGTGAAGGATCTTCAGTTTGGTGTGATAGGATTTTGGACATAAAGGCATTGCTGGACGGCGAAAGGGAAATAGCTGCACAAAACAGGCACAAAAAGAATGTTGAAAACGCGCTTGTTGGGATCTACGAGTGTTTAAATGCGCAGGAACGCATCCCTTTCGGCATTTATAGAGATTTCGTACAAAAACACGGATTGCTGAATGAATGCATTGAATTCTGTAAAGAAGACATTTATGATTTTTATTCCAACAGCATGCTGTGCACAAAAATGCTTGTTGAAGCTACGGGAATTGAGAAAAAACGAACCAAAGAATATTTTGAGGCTGGTTTGTGGAAAGAAATAGAAATTTTCTCCTGGGATTATTGTTTTGTCACTGATTATGGCGACATTGCACATCAACTAAAAGAAAATATCGCACTTGATGAGGAGCTGTCAGCTGGGTCTTCAGAGGTTAACAGAAGAATCTTTTCGCTTTTGGAAGAAGTTGGCAGTAAAAATATCCTGGTGAAAAACTTGCATCTGCTTGAAAGAGGCATCAAAAGAGGAACAAACAGGTTTTTTTATGTCATTGACAGTAATGAAGAGCATCCGCTGAAGGACACGGCAAGGGTAGTTTACTGCGATAGTAAGCTAGAGATTGATGAATACACAAAATATCTCCACAAAAACATCAACGGATGTGCTGCAATTGTTAAACGGCATGCTGAACTGGTGGTGGGAGGAATGGACTTTTCAATGAAAGACCTTAAACTGGCTGAACAAAATAATGGGGTGTGTGATGAATATCTGGAAGAGTTGATTTACAGCAGCAGAATGAAATAGTAAATAAATAGTACAAATAATGTTGCGTTTCCTTAAAAATATGTATAATGAAATTTTATTTCCTGCCCACTCATCGGGTTTTTACAGGATGCTTTTATTAATCATTTGTATTAGAACTATCTATAAATCATAGATTCATTTATAGTTGAAATATGCATTATAAATCATAAATGAAGGGTGTTTAATTAATCAATGTTCTTCTTATAGATATTTTACAACTGCTATTCTAAAAACCTGTCCGATTGGTACAATTTTTCAGATTAGCAGTTCAACCTCAGTATAGCATAATAATAAAGATGTTATTGGTAGTGCAATAGCACAATCAACATGCTCAAAGTCTATGAATGATTAATCTATGGGGCGCCTGGCTCAGCATTTGGGTTTTCTATTCCATACAAGCAGAGTGCACCATCAAGGCTGTATAGAATTCCAGCAAGAATGCCAATTGCAACTGACAAAATCTTGAGTGGACTAAACTGCTCCCTGAACACAAAAACCCCGGAGATGGACAAAATCACCTTGTTTATTGCACCCATCATACTGAGCGTTGTTCCGCTCAGTACTTTCAGTATTAGTGCTGTAAAGAGCGAGGTGCATAGTGCCGAGGCAGAGGAGATGAAAATAAGTGGCAAGACAAGCTTAGAGAGGCCGCCGAATTCATATTTTGGATCTCCTGCAATGGAAAGTGCACCAATAAAAGGTATTGCTATCAAATTGGTGTAGAAAACACTTTCATGCACGTTCGAAGATGCATCTGACATTTTATGCTTGAGATAGAAAACATACAGAGTTGTGGCTGCAGTGTTTATGGCCATCCAATAGTAGCCGTAAAGGCTAAAGCTGTCGAACATCTTTCCCGTGTAAGAGCTGCCCACCATAAGCGCAAAACTCGTAAAGCCCAGAATGCCCACCTTCTTGTCAAAATATCGTATTTCCAGCAATGCTAATAGGATTACCGATATGTTTTTGAACAGAGTAAATACTGTAAGTGGCAGGTAGAAGAGACATTTCACATTGCTGAGCATCATGAGCGAAAGCAACAAGGCGGCAACAGACCACTTTTTGCACCTTTTGGCGGATATTTCGATGCTTGTTCCCTGCCCGTAGATAAGCACAAGAGTCGTTATAATTGCTGATTGCAATGCAATGAGGAGATTGTGCCACTGAAAGCTCAGCTTAACACAAATAATCTTATTGAGGACACTCGTTAGCGATGAAAAGATAAAGTAAGCGGTGCAGATTGCATGGGTTTTCAAATATTTCTGCATCTTCTGTTTCTCAAGAGACTAGCATATTTGCCGGTTTCTGAAACAACACTGCTTCATTTATCATCAGGTAGCGCTCGGTGGAGCAAGAACTGGGAAGAATAAAACACATGTTTCAGGTACCAATGCCCCTATAATCAATTATATACACTGATTTTTTGGAAGAATGTTAGTTGTAGCACAAGCTAACCTATTCTGAAAATACTTGCTATAAGTTAAACGCTGCTTAGTTTTGCTAGTTTGTGCTTTTGCAGGGCTACTCTTAAATAATGCTTTACCGAAACGGGCTGCTTCCCCTTGCAGTAGACCAGCACCCCTACGCTGAGCTGAGTGCGGGGCTATTTTATAGTATATATACTCAAAGTGTCTGATTGGTAAATAATACGCCAGAAAATAAGAAATATCCGGTGCAGAAACTTGCGGCAGATTCCAGTAATAGAAGTTTCGTTTTTGCATTTCATATAATTTTATCTGCAAGCTTAATGTTAACAGATCACTTGCATCTTGGTGCAGACTGTAGTGTATGAAACGCTTAAAAGCCAGGCATGCATATAAATATATTTCCATTGGTTTTAAGCATTGCTTGAACTACGAGTGATGCTTTGTCTACATTTGAGAATAAGATTGGGCAAATTAAGTTGCATATCTTGGTATGAATTCGCCACTGATGTTGCCTCGCAGGAATACGTGGCAAAGAAAATATTAATTGAAAACAGATAGATGCTTATCATCACGCTATTTCATCGTTTCGTGCATATCCTTCGTGTACTAAATTTCTGTTTATATCTCTTAAATTTTATTTGAATCAGGAGAAGGAGGCAAGCAGCTGCAAAAACGAGGTGGCTGTGAATACAACAATTCTTGCAGAAAAACTTTATTTATAAACAATATAATGTTTTATGTTTGATAGGATGCAGTTATGCCGGTATTATCTAGCGCTGCCAAGAAAAAGTGCCTTTGCCGCTTTTCCATGGGGTATTCAGCTTTTTAAGTCTGACAGATATTATAGGACTTGACTAAAATAACATATTAAGCCGCTGCATGCATGTGAATTGCTTCACCAAGGCAGAGCCTGTACTTTGCAACCAATTAATTTCGTTAAATCGCAAGGCTAGTCTGTCACTTGGTTTCGAGATAAAGCCAACTATGTAACACTTTTAGCCGACAGGGAGACGAATTATAGAAAACTGCAGTAGATTATTTCAGGCATAAAATATAAGAAGTATCCGTTTACTGGGTGAAACTGTGCTAGTGGTATAGTGTAGGTTTTTCATGAGGCATTGTTATGTGTGCTTTGGTTGTTATAACACAATGCATTCAGTTAGCAAAAGGATTTTAAGTTTTGGAAGTTCGTTTACAACCACAATTCGTGCAACACAAATGCTAACCATATTAAACTAAGAGTCCATGGCTTAATGGTATTTTAAGGGTGTATCACAATGAGCTTAGTATATTCGTAAAACCGAGGCCTTAATGTTGGGGCCGTTCGCATGCGCCTCTCTGCCTCATATCATAAAACATTTTGCTATTTCAAGGTTTATAAGTCTTCTGGAAAATGCAAATCTTGAATATTTGTCCTACAGCGAATTTTAAAACAGTAATTCTTTCAAATCTATTTATTATTACATTGTTGTATGCAAACAGGACTTTAGTTTTTGAACAGTGCATGCTTTGCAATCTCACAAGAATTTTTAAACTCTACATGGTATCTCCATCCAAGAGACCAATAGATGTCCTCATCATTGACATTAGTTTTTCTAATATATCCGTTGTTTTTATATTTTTTAAATACTTCATTAATATCCATGTTTGTAAAAATATTACTTTTGGATATAGTCTCCAGCATTTTATTCTCCAAACGGTTTCCATGAGTTTTGATGATCTCAAATACTGTAAAAAGGCACTTCTCGTCCTCTGTCACTTTGCTTACTTCCTTGTTGCAGTATGTTTTTCTGATGAAATAGCGCTCAGCATCCAGCTCTGTTGCCTCTTCGTTATTTTCAATTCCAACGAGTTCTAAGCCAAAATTTTTTAAGTAGTAATTAGCTTGTATTATTATTTCTTTTAGTTCGCCCATGGATACAGAGAGTAGGCTCTTTATATCTTGCCTTGTAGTGGTTTTGCCTCTATAGTAATTGGAAATAAGCATTCTCAATATTTTCCCATGATATTCATTGTTGTGCATGGGAGAAAGTAAATTTTTTAGCAAATTGTATCAATCGCAAAAACTCCAAAGGCCTCGTTACTTGTAAAAATAAGAATACAGATAAAAAGGTTTGCTAAGCTATAATATATAAAATGTGCTTTTCGAGATCCTATTTGTGATGTGCAAAAAATGTTATTTTCATTAAATTCCTGCCAGTAAGCTTAATTAGTTTGTTTCGATCGTGTAAGAGCTTGTAGTTTTTAAGTCGTATTTCCCAACCAAAACATGAATTCACTAATACCACATAACTAAGCAGATTACTTGATACAACATTTATTCTTAAACCATACAAAAAATAACAACTTCGAAGATTAAAAATTAAACTTCCAGAAGATGCTGTCAATCCGAGCTTTGTGCATTAAGAAAACTTGCGGGACTGGTCAGCCATTCATATGATTTGTGCCCATTTAATGCGTAATTATGTGCTTCTTGCACGGAGATGCGTTACATATACCAATATTTCAAAAAAAGTTTAAAAACAGGTGAAAACAACATCAGCGAAACCCATGCCCATATATGATGGGTAAATTCATTGCAAATTTTTAAAATGAATTAAAAAATGACTACATACCATAATGATGGCTATGCACGTTCTATGAATCTTGTAAAAGGACGAAAACATTCTTAGAAGAAGCTTTAAATGGTACGCATAACTTTTCAACTACATAATCCTTGCATGAAAAAGTGCCGCTTCTTGGAAAGCAGTTGGTTGAAGAGATATACAATAGAAAGTGATGATCGATGGATTGCACTCCAATCCACATATTAATCATCTGAAGTTAGTTTGAACTTTAGCAATACAAACAGACTACATACTCTTTTGTATTAGAGAGTTGCTTGCCAGATCACAGGATGCGCCGCACGCAGACCGATAAATATTGAAAAACTCATAATATAAATATTTATTATCTAGTAGGTTTTTCACGCTTACCGCTAAGAATGGCTGAAAGAGAGACACCTCCAACTTTCACAATCTTGTATTTAATACCCGGCATATCTCCGACTGCCTTACCCTTTCTTCCGAGACCTTCAACAGTGACCTCATCATTTTGCTCAATAACCTTCAGAGCACCGTCCTTAGGGGCAAATGCAAGAAGATTCTTTCCTGTTGAGATTATCTGGACTCTGCAGACTTTTCTGACGGCAGAGTTGGGCTGTTTGGCTTCTACACCAATTTTATCTAAAACAATTCCCTTTGCCTGTGGCTTAGTTCCCATGACTCCCTTGTAAATCTTGCCGAGCTGTCTCTTATGGTAGAGTGTGTCGTGTCTTCGCTTAAGCTGGTTCTTCTTCCTCAGAGTGCTGGCTGCAAATAGTCCACGCATTTGGGTAAAATTTTAAAAATTTTTACATTGAGTGCAGAGAAACCAAAACAACGAGTGGCATGTAAACGGCCATCAATGCGCTTCTTTCAAAATGATTTAGTATCAAGCGCAAATGCTGTAAACTAAATAGGACTACAAAGAAATATATGTATCTTGAGAGTATTTAAAGTACATATCATGCAAAAGGATGCATGACAAACTAAAGCATATCTCGTCAGTAAGTAAAAATAATAGTCGTTGTAGTTTTATTATTTTAATTATACCGCCTAAATATTTGATTATAGAACAAAGTCGACTCAGTTCCCCAAAAAGAACTGCCGCAAAATAGAGTACAATAAAGAGGCTGCACTCTAAAGTTCAAATGAATTTTTAATTGGTTCGGCGTAACATCACGTCTTGTTTTCATCTTATGTATCCAGTATAAGTGCTCTGCATGATATTATGTGTCAAAAGTTACGATTGGTCTAATAAAAAAGTAACAAGAGGTGAGGCTGTATATAATAGGGCTGATATTCAAAATCAAGGTAGCGCTAAGCACCACATCACCAAATGACTTTATATTATGCTACAAGATGCAACAAGACAATGCATGCAACAAGAAACACCATTTTACTTTAAACGCTGCATATTTTAAAATGATAACTTTTGCATTCAAACTTGCTATTAAGTGGGAAACACAGTGTTCCGGTAAATTATTCATGAAATTATCTGCACATGCTGAGCCAGGGCTGGGGCTAGTGCACACTCTGATGATGCTAACGTAAAAAGCAAATACAAAGCAATATGCCGTGCTAATAGAATATTAGATATTCAAGATGAGCATACCAGCATCTACTTAAATTCAAAAAATAGTGCCCGGGGCTAAGCAATGTCAAGCAAAGATAAAACACGTGATAACATGCGTTTCTAACAGCAGAAATGCGTATTATAAATCTATTTATTTAAGTATCCTTAAAGCAGAATCATCATGAATTTTATGATATTCTGAAATGAAGTACATGTATATCAATTTCAATGCAAGATCTTTGTTCAACCTGTGTCATGCAATTCTATTGTCTAAGCAATGTCCTTCTCCAGACCATTATCTCATTTAGCGCCCTTTATCCAGCATCTAACGAATCATCCTGCTTTTTTGAATTACGTCTTCGTCTTTGATCTCGCTAAATTCTAGCGTGAACTTGGGATGGCCAAGCTCACAGTCTTTTCCTTTCGCGCAGAATCCTGCGTAAAAATCCCAGCACATTTCTCTCCGTATGTGCTTGTTTTTACATGTACTTCCATTTTTGCAGAACCCTCTTTTGTACCACATGCATTCACGAACAGCTGAGTCTGGCTTTACATGCAGAAATATACAGTCCGCATTGTTGCAGATGCCATATACATTGAAGAAGAAACATTCTGGCATTTTTTTGAGATTATATTCATGCAAAAACTCACATCTTTCATTCTTTTTGCACAGCCCCCTTAGCCAATGTTTACAAACGACTGCTGAAGAAAGTTTGATGTGGAGAAGGGGACATCTCCTGTCCGTGCACTGCCCGTTCTGATACAGCTCACAGTACACAGGCTTTGTTTCTGAAAGTTGCAGCTCCTCTCGAATGAAGTGCTCAAACTCAAACTCTAAGCTATCGCTCTGCATTGCTTGGGGTTTCATTAGAACAATCTTTTATGCACATTTTAGTAAGAAACTATTGAAAATAAAATAAAATCATAGAGTCAAGCATGCACTGCATGAAAAGACTAACACCGGGCTTAAAACAGACATATTTAATAAAAAAGCATGCTTTCTTATGTTTATCGTTTTGTACTGAGCTTTGCATTGTTTAGATTATAGCCCATGCTTTGTTTGGCGAGTCTTATACCAGGCAAGGTTGGAAGGGTGGTGCGCATAGTATCCTTCCTGCTGCTTCTTGTTGTGATTGCATACTTCGTCGTTTGGGCGCTTATTCTGAAGTCCTTTGACATAAAGCTTAAAGAGGCCCAGCTGCTGGGTGACCGAGTTAGCATAAAATTTATCGTGGAAAATAATAGCTCTTCCGCACCACTGGACGTTATGGACATTAATTTCAAAGACGCCTCGGGTGAATATGTCGAGCAGTATGGTTTTGAGCCATGCACACTGAAGCCTAGAGAAAGCAGTACCGTCGAGGGCATTTATGCGATAGCTGAGTACGACGAAATTGAAATTATACTAAAAGCCCTGTATAAAAAATATGTTGCTACCAGTCCTCTGCAGGAATGATAGCAGAATTAGTTAATTAAATTGTTATTAGAAGTTTATTTTATATTGACTCTGAAAATACCGAAAGCATCTCTTTATCGTATAATAACAGAACTTCTGCCTGGGACACTATCCATTGTAATTTGCGGAAACTTAAAGTATCACATCTAAATATTGCTATATTGAACTTAACACTTTACTATGCATGCTGTACGAACAAGCTAAGACACAAAACCGCAAGCAAATAGGCACAGTGCCGCATCAGATTCTCAATAGATATTTTTAAACAGATGGATCCAGAATGAAGATCCAGAATGAAAGTTTTATAGGATAAATAGATCCTTATTTGTCTCAAAGCACCTTTCTGTATGCTTGAGTAAAAGAAAATGTGTTTGCAGACTGCAATAACAGCACGGGAAGTAAAACAACAAAATATTTACTAGCTAAATGACGGGTGATTCAGCTTAGTTTTATGCCAGTTATTGCTATTACCAGTAGATTTAATCATTTGCTTTTTTCAGATGGTTCACATCCAGGGGCTTGTTGTCTTTTGCCCCACCTTCCTCTTTTTTATTCATCGGGACAGTGAATTTGAGCATCTCCAAGCCAGCGATCAATTCGCTTATACAGGCAGCCTCTTCCTCATCCCCTTTCTTCATGTAAATGCTCCGTACTTGGCCGTACCACTCGACTGCCTCTTCTAAATTGTTATTGTTTTTATGTGACTCAGCAATGCATTCGAGCAGCTCGATATGCAGCTCGTCGTCGGCGCAATAATCAACTGCCTTCAAATACTCTTTGACTGCCTCTTCAAAGTGGTTGTTCAGAGACTGTACATCGCCAAGTCCCTTGTGCACAAGACAAAGCTTCTCGCTGTCTTTGACAACTTCGAAGTTAATGCGGCAGTTTTCAAGGCACTCCCAGGCGACCTCAATATCATCATCATGCATATCTAATTTTGCACACTTGCTTCCGGACAGAATAGTTTTGTAGCTCTCTTCTGTTTGAAGTGATATATTTTCTAAGAGAGCAAGCGCATATTCCAACAGCACTTCATTGTATTCAATTGTATTTTTGTCAAGTTCTTGCAAAATCTCTGTAAATATGTCGATCGCAGACTCATAGTCTCCATGGCTGATATACACTAATGCTTCCTCGCGTTTTGCAATATAATCATCATTGTGCATAGGGCTGCTGGCCAAATATTTGATAAACTTTTCAAAACACAAAAAATGCTTGTAAATACCCAATTACGACTTAGTCGATCCGATGTAATAAGACCATTAGCCACGAAGGACAGGCTATCTGCAAAGCTCAAATCTATGCATTATTCAAGCAAACAAAATTGTACAAAACACATTTATTTTGGTTACTTGCACAAAATTGCCACAGGAATTTGAGTTTGATTTCATAAAGAGCATTAGTTGTACTCGTTGGAATACGACAATAATAAAACATTTAACAGTTATATAACGTGGCCCGTTTTAACTATTACATTATACCTCGCTTGGATTCGATATAGTAAGTAGGGCAGAGCGAGATATTTAAAATGTTTCGCTAGCTTAATGGCCAAACATTTTAAATATTGCATCAAGTTAAAAATGAGCGTAAGGTATATTTGATGGCTCATATCATTGTTTATTTCAACAAAATGAAAATGTTATTAAAATTCGTAAAAATACCATAATGTTTCCTTAAATCCGTAGAAAATCAAAAATAATACTGCTATTCCCTGCACTTATTCTAGACTAGAACTTAAAATAAACGTTAGTATTTGCATTCAGTCTTAGTAGCGCACATATAATTTTTGAATAAAGATACTTTCGTGAGTTAATACAGTGATCATTCACCAGCCTCGTTTATTCCTGAGTTTGAGCCTTATCGGCAGACTATACTTTGCTCTTTTTAAAAATTTTGATCCACAATTACTCTAACATAATTTTTTAACTCTAAATGAAAACAGAGGATTTCAAGAAGTAGATTGCTGTCTACTTCGTTTTATTCAATAGAGGTAGTATGTGACATAGCTCGCCACTAGCAGTGGTAGTTCCCGGAGTTAGAATTTTGAATGCGTCTTTAGGAGAGAAAGACGAAGCTTTGTCACAGACTGCTGACGCATGCGTAATATTGGTAATGGACCGCTGCTTCCGCCTATATAAGCTTTATGCTTATGTGATTAAATTACTATCGAGCAATTAATATGCTGTTACGTTCTTTATTAAGCTGCACAGTGCCATTTCCCAAAATGTTTTTAATGACCAACTAAATAATCTAGAATATTTTTTGCAATACATTCTGCCGCTTTCATGTATCTGAAGTCTGCTATGAAAAATCTTTCATATAGGCTTCATTTAAACTAATGAAATATCTGAATTGTAGCACTCATAGCTCGTTAAATATAGAGAAACTGTATGTAAGTGTCCCATCTCTGGAGTGTTGCTATCCTTTTAGACTCTCAAAGTCTAAGCCACTATCGAAATTAAAAAGTATTTCAAAAAGAAAAGTTTATTTTATGTGCATATTCAAACGAATATTTCTTGACGTGATTTTGAGCACCCCTCTTGCTAATGAGGATGAGCCCACAAAATAATTTGTATTATTTCCGTCAAAAATACAGACATTTCTGCGATGCCTATCTATAAGTTCAGAATATCTAGATAAAAGTGTACTACGCCCCCCAAATCATATTATTAAACTCAGTAAGACGATTTTTATAATGAAAAGCGTATCATAGCACACAATTACAAAGAATGTTTTATTTTGCAACAACAGCTTATAAGCTAATGGCTATATGATTTCCGCCAAGTTATTATCAATTAAGTCGGCAATCTCAGTCTTTTTTAAAAAATAAATATGGTTCTTTTTGAGTTCTAACAGGCTATCATGGACTAAGAGAACCCCGCAGTCCTCTTTTATGAGCACCTGCACGAAAAGATTATGGATTGGGTTGCGAGCAAAAAAGTTAATGCTGCCGTACGAGCCCAGATATTCTTCAGTCGTGCTGAGCATGCGCTGTCTTATGGAGCGTTCCTGCTCTGAGAGATAAGTTTCACTAACATTTTTTGAGAAGAGACTTTTTTGTATCCAAATGATTCGGTGGAATTTGTATGCCGCTATCACTCTTTTATTTCTATCAATGTATGCCTTCAATAGAGCAAAATTCACTAATTTCTCCTTCTCATTGCTTCTGCTGACAGGCTGATTGTGCAAATCCCGTGCTTTGGACACAAGGGACTTTGTCTCCGATTCGATTTTATGAATACTTGACGAATCGTAGGATCTTATTTGGCCGTGCTTCATTTCCTCTATTAGATTGTTTATAACATTCTCGGACAGCATTGCCCTTGGGCCAACACAAAAATTTCACCATTTATAAACAACATTGCGCAAAATTTTAATTGCTGCTTAAGGGAGGCGAAACGCCGTGCTCATCCCACAAAATCCAAGTTAAAGTAAGTTGTGTTTCAATAACACAAATATTCTCAGACCGCTGCAGGGCACCGAGAAATAGAAAGCTCAAGCCATGATCGCAATAGGGTTATTGCTGCTTAAATATTTGCTGAAACGGCTAAATACCACTTTACTAGGAGCACATTTTCTTCTGTCAAATATATTCACGTATCCCTAAATAATCTTATGTCTCCTCAGTCATTCATAAAAATCTGATGCGCTGGCTATTTATTGTTGTTCATTCTGCATGTGATTACAGGTGCAGATTTATGGGCCATATTTATGTGAATATAAGCACAATCATTTGGATAGCTGAATGAGGGCGAGTATGGACATAATAGCAAAATTGGCTACATCAAATAACAATAACAGCCTAAGTGCCGTAAGAATGTAGATAAAAGAATCACTTTTATAAAGAAAAAATTTTATGACAAAGTCTCTTTAAAGCACTCGATGCATACATCTCTTCACCGATGGCACCCAACTATCCTTTAGTTCACGACTTTCGCATTTGCTGTAGTTAAGTGGGCGCTGAATGATTCTAACCAGCATAGTCTTTATCATAAGAAGTAAGTATGATTTGCTTGGTAAAAAACGTCATAAAAACCGCTTTTTACCCACAGGGGATTTTTGTATGAGTTTTGTTTGAGGTCAAGCTTAGAATACACTATTTCAGCAAAAACTATCAATAAATTTGCACGGTTAATGTAAATTTACGAACTGGTTCATCCGGTCTTTAAAATATATAATCATGCAATTTTTAACCACCAGGCAGGCTTCTCGGACTAACGGATGCTTTTGCGTACTGTAAAAGGTTTTGCAGTGACTATAACTCTGAAACTTTTATTTCCGTTTGTCCTAGTATTGAATCGCTATATTCACGTTTTGATATTGTTTTCCATCGGAGATGTTTATTTGGGACATTTGCCTTGCAAATGCTGGTAGAATTCATTTGCCAAGACAAGTGGGTGAGTATTATTAAGGAAATATCACAGCATAACAAAACTTTCATATGAAAGTTGGACAATCATTGAAAATAGAATAATCAAACTTTAGATATGGGGCTTATTTACGGTCTTTCAGTCTTGAAAATCTCGCCTCCGCCCTAATATTTGAATGTTGCTTTTAAAAATAGAATAAACCAAAATGCAAAGAAAAGAATTCTTGAATAAGTTTAATAGATTTAAATTGTTATTTGCAGCACCAAAAGATATTTCCACAGCATGTTTCCTGGGGATCTTCCGTCTTTTGGTTGTAATACACATACTTCGCAGCTTCATTAAAAACCTGCTCCACATTTTTTCCGGTGCGTGCCGAGCACTCTATGAACTTTATGGCATTGATCTTGTTGGCCCATTCCTGCCCCTCCTCTTCTGTTATTAAATTTTCTTTTTCAACTTCTTCATCGTACCTAAGATCTTCCTTCAGCCCAACTAAGAAGTACCCAGCAGTTGGACAGTAGTTCTTTATTTCCATCAGCCACTTGCTAGAAATATTATCAAGATTATTTTTGTTTTCGATAGTATAGCAGAGGAGCACTAGATCTGTTTCCTGGTACGACAGGGGTCGTATCGTGTCATAGTCCTCCTGTCCAGCGGTGTCCCACAAGGCAATTGAAATGGCCTTGCCCTCCTCAAATTTAATGACCTTCACAAAGTTATCCACAACTGTCGGGATATATTCTTCTGGGAACTTGTTGTTTCTAAACACCTCGAGCAGGCACGTCTTTCCACATGCTCCGTCTCCAACAACCACAATTTTTCCATTCTTCATGTGTACCGACTTCCTGGAATATAATATATTATTTGTAACCAATTAAAACAATAATGGTGTTAGCGAACAAATAAAGAACGAATCAGAATTTACTGCTTGTTTCAGGTACAAGCCTGCGCCAATTGAAGAAACACGTTTTAATAATGGGGATCCATTCGGCGAGCATTGGTTATATAAAACATGTTTAAAAATGTAATGTAAGAATTAAACCTATTTTAGGCACTTGCTTGAAGCATAGCAATGATGGGTATTGCGATAAGATAAATAAAGGCAATTGTTATGCCTAATTATAGCCGTAAATGCATCTTTGAGATAAATTCATTATTACACCATAATTTTTGAATTCAATTGCCATTTGGATTATGACCAGGCTTTAAAGAAATAATAAGTGGGCAGAATGAATTTATCTCAACCAAGGGCTGACATTCTTTCTCGTTTCTAAAAACGTGGAAACTTCATGGAAGTCCTGCTAAAACAAATGTAAAACAAATCATGAAATTAGAAAAGAGGACTCAAACCATGGGCGATGCACCAGTGCAAACACAAGCTAAAGTAAAAAGAGACCATCCTGCAGAAGACAGCACAAACACATATGATTCACAATTTAGCAGCAATTCTCTGACATCCAGTGATTTGGAGGAGAATGATGAAGGGGCTGATTTTAGCATATGGGCGGTTGATGAGTATTTTCATGCAACCAACAAATCTTGCCCGGTAATTTTACGCAGCATAGTCGAAATATTTCTGCTTTCATTTATTATGCTCCTGCCGATCATGCTTGCAATAACCATTGATGATGGATTTAAAGCTGCGTTTGACACGATATTTAAATTTGATTATACAAAATCAGAGTCATGGGGGCCTCTCGTGAAGAAAATTGACTGCTTTATTCTTTGGTATGCCGCCGACACACTGATTGCGATGATGTGGAACTCGAGCTTCATTACGATACTTCTATTGCTAAAATTATTTGGCCTGTCCGACAATGTATTTTGCTTGGGAATGGCCTACAACGTGTTCTCTTTACGACTCTTGGGCAGACTCGCGTGCAGCTTTTTTTGTGCCTTTTTAATTATGAAAGACTTGCTTTCGGATAGCGAAATGGACGATTTGTCTCCTATAGCAGGCGGGTATTTGCGAATCTTTGTGTTTTGGCTCAGCTTTTATTTTTTTATTCTCTTCTGTGTGAAGCTGGTGATCCTCTTGCTAACATTCGAGTCAAAAAGAGCCAGCTTCATCGCTAAGATTAAAGAAGTTAACTACAAGCTTGAAATATTTAGAGCGTTGGAACGCGGAAAAATAGATAGTGACAGTGTCCTCAGTGATAGCCATGCAAATCCGGACCACGGGCTCTTTATCAAACACAGTAACTTTTGCAAAACACCAGGGCATGCGCATGCGATTACGCGCCGAATATTCAAGCGTTTCAATGCGAGAGAGATTGATTATACTATGCTCAAAGAATTCTTTTCGGGGTCACAGCCAAAAATGTTCGGATATCTCACAGGACAGGATAATTCTGCTGAAATGAACAAGAAGAAGGTGATTAAGCGTGGAAAAACGAATAAACTGCTAGAGGAGTTAGTGCAGAAGCGAATAAACCTTGAATCAACACTGAATGATCAAGACTCAATTTACGCAAAATTAGACTTTATTGTCAGCGCGATCGCGACATACTGTGCAGCTATTTTATTGTTGATACTCCTGAATTTGGAATATAAATACTTACTTACAGCGATGGGCGCACCACTCCTCACATTCAGCTGGATCTTTGCCGACTCGATCAAGAACGTATACACATGCTTCGTCTTTCTTCTTATCATACGCCCATACAATATCGGAGACCAGGTGTCAATCGACGGTATGCTCATGAATGTGCACAAAATAGATCTTCTCACCTCGACATTCTTAGACGCATGCAAGAAACTCGTTTATATTTCAAACACGCAGCTTATTGCTAAAACAATTTTCAATATTACTAGAAGCCCGCCTCAGATCGATGTACTGGAGCTGATTTTCGATGAAAATACCAAATATAAACAGGCATTGGAAATAGAAGAGGATGCAAGTGCAAAATTAAAGAAATACACAAGCTTCTTCGAGTCGTGCAATCTGCTGTCATTTGCAGAAAACAAGGCGCAGTACGAGATCAGGCACTGCACAAACTTCCACGATAGAAAGCTGCTAAGGCTGCGCAGAAACAAAATAGTAAAGGTGGTTTCATCTGTTCTCAATGAAAAGCATATTTCGTATACACAGTCATTCGCATTCAGTGAATAGCATAGATGTCTGGCATGCACCGCATGCTATGAGCAATAAGAATAGAAGGACTAATTACATCTCTGAAGTAACAAAAAAGAGTTATAGATAGATGGAAAATAAACATGCAACTGGGTCTAATGACAAAATTAGAGAAAATGTGAAAATATAATTAAATTTTAAAACAAAAGCATGTTCGTATTATTCCTTTTTCTCGCCTATTTTAAAGTCTATATGTACCAGCATTTTTTGTATATTTTCGAACAATATAGTCTCTGTATTCTTAAAATCTTTCCCATAACCTGAGAGCATGTTATTAAAGGCATATTAGAAAGCCAGTGGATATTTTTCATCGGGAAGTAAGAAATATCACAAAAAGAGCACTAATATTCGCAAACTTAAAATACTAGCTAAGTATTGTGCTATTCAAGTATAGAGAGTACATGCATTTATACGTTTCAATGCATCTTTTTCAGAGCAATTTTTTAATTGCACTGCTGCATCATTATGTGCATTATTTAGTAAAATTTTTGTGGCTTGCCGTCATGAAATTCGAAGAAATAAAAATAGAGCCGGAAGTTGTCGCTCTCTTGCGTAAAAATGAACTCGAAAGAATGACTGAAATACAAGAGAAAACAATCAAAATGGCGATAGCTGGCCAGGATGTTATTGGGGTGTCCAAAACGGGTACTGGAAAAACACTGTCGTTCATCATCCCGTTGGTAAGCCAAATATTAAAAACAAAGAAAACATTTTATGGCATGATATTGGCCCCAACACGTGAGCTTGCCCAGCAGATTGCTGAGGTTGTCAAGATGTTTGAGTCCTTAGAGATAAGACACGCACTGCTCGTCGGTGGAGAGCCTCTAACACCTCAGGTAAATATGATTAACTCTAAGCCACATATCATTATCGGCACTCCCGGAAGAATAATCAAACACATCGAAAAGACCAAGAATTTTAGAATCGAAAAAATAAGAAAGATTGTTTTTGATGAGGCCGATAGATTTTTCGAAAATGATTTTATAACAGAGCTTGAAGTTTTGTATAAGAAGCTGAAGTGCAAAAACCAGGTGCTTATGTACACAGCAACAATTACTGAAAAGGTTGAGCGATTGGCGAAGCTTTTCATGAGAGATCCGAAAATAGTTGATGTCACTTCTGGGAACAGCGCCCTGGAATTGCTTGATGAAAAAATCGTTTTTGTGCCTGAGCAGAACAAGGCACCGGTGCTCTTGTCAATTTTGAAAGAAAGTGCAGGTGTAAAGGCCATTGTTTTTGTGGGAATGTGCACAATGACAGAGAAAATATCAGAATTTTTAAAGGCGTACGGCGTTGCGGTATTTGCGCTCAACGGAAACATGTCTCAGCCCACAAGAGAAAGCACGCTTGCAGAGTACAGAAACTCCGCTGATGGTATACTGGTGTCAACAGACTTGGCCGGAAGAGGCCTTGATATTCCAGAGGTAGACATGGTGATAAATTATGATCTGCCGCAAACGTCTAAAAACTATACACACAGAATTGGAAGGACAGCAAGAGCGGGCAAACACGGAAGGGCTGTTAATATCATATCGCAGTATGATATTGTTCAGTTGCAAAAGATAGAGTATGCTCTGAAAAGAAGCATCTCCATGTCTGAAACACTGGTGACAGTTGACCAGCAATGCATAGAGACTTTTAAAAATATCGGAAAAAAACTAAATTCAAAAAATAATTAAATATAGCCATTCTTACTTTTAGAAGCACAGAGTTTTGTAAAACGAGCTGGATTTAATACTAACGTTGTTTTTCTGTGCGAAGCACCACGGTCATGAGAATCAATTGGCCATATAGTATTTTTTATGTGAAGCAATCCTCAGCATGCATATGCAGAGCACCGCGAGTAAATGTCACAATGCATAATAAGATCCTAATTAGACATGAAAGATCCATTTTACATGTGACGCTTTAATCATGGCACAGCTCCACGCTTTAAATCAAAAAATAGAACAAAATTTTGCCTAAAAATTTTGTAAATTTTTGAAAATGATAAATCACTGTAAAATTTTTGTTGCATATTTTATTTCTTGTGATATGCATGTGCATCTTAATGCTCTTAATCAATTAGCTTTCATCATTGTCCATTGGCGTGTTCTCTAAGATTATTTTTATATATATTAAAGGAAGACATCTATAAAGCAGTGTATGCACTTTCAGCATCTGTTGAGTGATGCGTTGCTACTTGCTCTGCTTAGCATCAGATTTTTGTCACACTTTTTACTAAATATTTGCAACAGAAAAATTTTCTCCTTATGATTACAACTTGCTCTGCAAAACTTTCTACCGCCACATACAAAGTCCATGCAACTCTGAGATATTTCTGCATATACGATGGTGCCATATTTACAACATTTTTTTATTCCTGCATAGAAAAGCTATGGATTATTGTTGTGAACAATGGTGAAGTTTCTGTAGCTGGCCACAGAATCAGTTCGTATCAAGTTTTGTCAGAAACGACCAAAATTATGTATCACACAATGCAGCTCAAATTTACGCCAAGGAATGAGGGGAAGGGGCTATCTCAGTTGCTGATTGAACGGTTTCTAACAAGTCATGAAAACAAAGTGAAGCACTGCGAATTGCGCTGCATGGTGCCCGATGAGGACAGCTATGATCTTGCATATCAGTGCCTTGGCAGAAATAGGCTTTTTTTGCGTACCGATGATGGCTGGAGCTTGAATTATGAGATTTATACGGATTATTTGGACAAAAAGACTAATCCCGTTATTTCTTCTATTCTCCATGAAATGAAATGCTTAAGTGTGGTGGCTGGTACTCCTAAAGCTATTAATCTCAAAAATATCGGGTTTGACAACTCTTTTGTTTCAAGCGATGCACATGGCTGCAGGCCCAAGAGCACTGGCAGCATGCAGAGAAATCCCCTGATTGACTGTTCATACATATCAGGATATGATGGCAGTATTTCATCCAGCTCCATGGATGGTGAATACATGTACGCAGAAGGCAGAAAGCAGCAAGATATGCAGATGAAAAACATGCAAGACAATCATTTGTATGGGAAAAAATGTGCAGCCTGCAGCCTGCAAACTGCACGACATGAAACTAAGCGCAACATATGCAGGGGGAGAGTGCAGCGGACAGATAATGAATTTTACAACTCACAACGAGCGCACAACAGCAGACAACCAATGAAGAATTTCGATTATCATACAAGCCATAGCCCATTAATTACCACAAGCTCTGGATACAACCAGCCGAACAGCTTCAGTACTGAGGATTCAGACGGTTTGTGTCATGGGAATCACAATTTGCATTTAAAAGATCGCTCCAATTTATATAGAAACTCATTTCAAGCTGATCACTTCTATGAACATCAGGCAGATCATATAAGAAAAAGCACACCTTATGAGAGTGAAGATTCAGAGTGCAGCAGCTACTATCCCCCTTATAATGGAGCACATGGATATCCAAATAAAATCTATGAATGTGACTCTTCTTCAACTCGCAGGCAGCCTTACAATGCTAGCAGATGCAGCAGTGCTGATAACAAACACAGAGACTATAGAAGAGAAGGCAGAGAGCAGATCGAGGATGTTTATGGAGCCACGAAAAACTGCCCCTGCTGCTCCAGCTACAGCAACATGGATTCAAACGAAATGCTAAACTCATCAGAGGTGAACAATTTTGATATTGACACCCATTCGGAGCTAACACAGACAAATTTCATTCAAGAAAATAACTGCAATGCACACACAGGCCAACAGAAAAGAGAACGGCCATGGATGAGCCCCCAAAAAGGCGGTCATGGTATTATTTTCCAATCTAGAAGAGAAGGCAGCCATAATGCCGAGTGGAAACAACACAAAAAAATAGAGAAAGTTCCAGACTATAGAAATGCTGGCTACTTTTACGATGAATGCACTTCAAAAAGCAATTTGGAGAAAAAAAAATTACATTCAAAAATATATTCTGGACCCATGAAAATGGACAAGGCCCAAGATGATGAGGACTCTAGCGAGGAAAAAGAATACGCGTTGCCAAAAGAGAAACTGATGCGTGGGGGACACGAAAGAGAAATGCAGAGCAAAAGGCATGTCGTTGAACGAACAGGGGACTATAAGCTGTTTTTGGAAAATGACAAGTATCTTTCAGATGAAAACGGATACTACTCAAGCTGCGAGTCTCCGCTGCCTGGGGAAAGGCCCGTCATATATTTCCCAGAGTCAGAGACGAGTTCGCAAGAATGTGATGCTTTCGGTGAAGAGCTTTCGAAGGAAGTAGTCGGAAAAAGAAAGTCATCAGAATATGAAGAAAATCCCAAGAAGTGCAGACATGAGCTGGGCTTTGGAAAAACACCTGTTGTTCATGAGCTGAAGGAGATTAAGCCATCACAGTACTACAGGCTTCCTACTGAATATTTGTGTGAAAACTCAGGCCAGGGGATCAGCACTCATTCACCAAAACCGCGTTCACAATCGATAGTAATAGATGATGACTTTGGAATGGACTTGGCAATGAACGACAACCGAATGCAGACCTCTCCTAATAAGAAAAATAGCAAGTCTCAATCAAAAAAAGACCGCACAGATGCATTTAATGCGCACTGGTAAGAATGTTTAAGTTGGAAATTGGCGCTGATTGTTAATCAAAATAAATCTTTTTAGTTTTGTGGCCCTACAAGTTTTTAATCATGTCATACAATCTACTTTTGTGTTTGTACCCAGGCACGCTATTTATAGCTTTGTTCTGCATCGGCTCTTTATTTTTATGTGTTGCCCCAGCATATTAAGAAAATGCGCAGTGCACTGTTCTTTAGTAGTCTTCTTATAATTATGTTTTAATGAATGCTCGGGTGCCATGCTTTGCTTCATACTGTAAACAAGTAAAAGAAGAATATAGCAATAAAGGTCGAATTAGGCCTTAATAAAAGGTGCTGCATACATCATAATGGCGTGCATAGAGAAAATAAATGCTGATAACTCGCGGTGTGGTGTTGAAAATAATATAATTTTGTGAATTCACCCATATGTTCACAAAAAATATGTCTGAGACAACATTGACAAAATATCTCAACAGCAAGACAATAGAAAAACTGAATAAGATGGGCCTCGAAGGAGATGATGCGATATACGCCGACATACTGAATGGGGAAGAAATGAAAGAGTATTTGAAATTTTCGCAAATGCTTGAGTACAACAATACCAAGAGCCGTAGCTGCCTCTTAGACGAGTTCTCTACTGGCCCAAAAAAATCACAGAGGAAAACCAGAGGCGCAAGAAAATAAAACAAAGAACTAGACGCCACTAAATTCTATTCTTTCTTCTTTGCTCAGAATGTTACTAGTGACGCGCTTGTGGTAGCATCAGTGGCATTTTAAACAGTACTCCAAAGTTTCCGGATGCACGTAATCGCGTACGGCCATCTAAATAAATAGATTATTGGATAAGTTTAAATAGTGGATATTATAATATTATACTCTTTTATGCCAAGTGATTCATCTTACAGAATAAATGATAAGAATTCGTGGTTAAAAATAAACTGATTTTACCTGTTTAAATGCTTAAAGACTTCAAGCGCATAAATTAACTTCTACTTTATTTTTTATCTTACACAAACGAGTTACCATTCATTAGCTTTGGCTAAATGAGCTACTTTTTGTTTTCCTTTCTTACTTGTTTTTATACCAATAAAAAAACTTAGTTTACTCAAATCGTCTCACAGTAAACTTTTAGGGATTCGCCCTTAGCATACGCAGCGCGCTTTGCTTTCCGCCGCCTCTTTATTAATGTGTGTTGGCTGTCCACACTGGTTTTATACCAAGAATGTGTGTGTTTGAAATATAAAAGGAAATCAGTTAAACCAAAAGAATGGATCCTTTTGAAGCAATACGTTAGATGGCTAAAATAAATATTTTATTCACCATCATTTTTGTTTTCACTTGTATCGTTTAGCATCTGTTCAGCTGAAGTGAGCTGCTCTGCATGCTCCGCATAAAAGTCATCAAGCTTTTTAACAATAGTCTTGGCTATTTCAGTTAGGCTATGATTTTCCCCGTTATACAAGATACAGTTGTCACGCATGAGCTTAAAGGCATCGCTAAAAGCCAAGAAGCTTTTGTAGTTTCCATTTCTAATATTGGCTCTAATTGCCGAAAAGTCAATTGGATTCTTAACAATAAGTGCGTATTTGGGAAACTTTTTAGCGGAGACTGGCCTGTGAAATGCACTTGAGAAGGGAATTGCAACAAATGATGACAGCAGTTTGTTCATCGCATCCTGTAAATAAATCCGTGCCCTCTTTTTGTCATTTTCCACCCGCTTGGTGCTTCCCACAAAATTATTTGCATATTTAGGGCAGGACTTGTTGGTTTTCATGTGCCCCGCTTGGCCACAGTTTGAGCAGACGAGAGATGATTTTTTTTCATTTCCCTTCTTCTTCGCCTTCAAGTATGCCTTGATCAAAAGCTCATCCCCCAAAGTTTCGTACTTAACGGTAGTGCTGCCACCGTCATCCGTGTAGGTCCTTTTGATTCTCAGGGTTCTTTTGCCATCGGTGTTTTCAGGCGCCTTCTCATTGCTTTTGGCAGTTTTGGCATAAGAAGGCTTTGTTTGTGATATAAAGTTTATCTGATTTTTCCATACACAGCCGATTCTTTCCTTATAGGTGGCCTGGTGCTCACTCATAATTTTTCTATTTTCAGCCTCATTTCCTTTTTTCAATTTTATTTTACGGTAATTGAAAAGCATAGTGCATGCATCATAGCTTTTGTTTCCTTCTGCCACACTTGATTTTGTGTCTTCATTTCTACTCGTAATCTCTAAGAGCCCTCTGCCACTCACTGCATTGACAAAATTTCTGCTAAGAACCCAGCTGGGTGCGTATCTGTCATCACGCTCATCCTCCTCGCTTTCCACACACCTAAAGCCCAAGCTCTGCATCTTCTTTTCCTCAATCAGCATACTTTCATATTGAACTATATTTTCAGGGGTTATGAGCTTGCGAATGTCTTCTTCACCAAGAATGGGATACGTTTCTTTCAGCACCCAAACATTGTCGCGCCCGCGCTTTACGCAGTCTGCATATTCTTTAAGCCACTTTCTTTTGCTTCCTTCTGAAAAGTATGGAAATGCCCGGTCCAGCTCCGACATTAATAGCGGTCTTCCTTTCCCAAACGCACGGTGAGCTGCCACTTTCAGCCTGTCCTTGCAGAACTGGTTTAGTTTCCTGGAGTGTGGCGCAAACACCTCTTCTTTCGGGAATTGCTGGCCTGCCAAGAATATTGATTTCGCTGGCCTGCATACCAGTGTCTCGTTGGCTGCGATGCATAGAAACAGGTTTGTCTGGTGCTCAACTACCGGCGCAGAGTAGAGATTGTTGGTAATCACCTGCTGCACAGTCCCTGGCTTTATTTTTCCAAATCCAAAAAAGGGATCAGCCTCCTCATTTTCAAGGACGATGGCATCAGGACACTGTGCGTCATCTCCCGTGTCTATTTTTCGATAGTATTTGTTGAACAAGGAAACCATGCCTGGCTTGATTATGAAGAGTGGGCTTTCCTCAATGTATTCCACAAGAAAAAACTGAGAACTGTCAGCGAGTGTGATTTCACTTGCCTTCCGCAGATACTGGCCGGTGTTTTCTGTCGCGTACTCATCGATTCTCTTCGGATGTTTTGTTTTGACGGGATTCTGATTCTGCTGTACCTCCCTTGTATCAAGCTGCGGCGTTTTACTTGCACTAAACGGATATTCCTTGGTTGCCAATGCCAAGGCAGGCCTCCGTATAAGCCCAAGATCTTCTTTTGCAATGTTTATCCTGTAATACTTATCCTCAAGCCGCAGTGCAGGAACAGAATGCTGCACACCAAAGCTTCCCAGAGAGGCCTTGCGCCCCTCATTTTGATAGTACTTGTCGTTGCTGATGTTATATTTATTTTTACTCGTCTGGTCCAAATAGCTCTTCCTGCTTTTCTTCCTGTTTTTCTTTTCTTCAATTTTTTCAAAAATAAGGTTTGGATCATCAATGTAAAGCGTAATGTGCTCATTGATTTTTGTTTTCTTGTCATAAAAAATATTCTTTTCCCAGTTTGTTGAAAGAAGTGAATTTACATACTCCACCATTTGTACCGGCTCATATATTGAATTCTCATCCATTGGATGGTTCTCAACATCGGCTGCACTTCCATCCCACTGCTCGACATTTTCCTCCCATTCTATCGTGCTTATGGGGCACTGCTGCCTGTCTACCTTTTCCTTGGGAGCCAACTTACTAAATTCTTTTATGACTTCGGCATCCTGCTTCCTCTTTTTGAGGATATTCCGCATTGATGAAGATTTTCCATTTCCTATCGTCTGGAGATTTGTCTGGTTGTTTTTGGTAAAAGAAACAGTATTCCTAAACTTGTGTCCATCATCTATCTCATACGCAAGGGGCTCGTGCTGTGTTTTGCGTATCTTGTATTTTTTAAGAGGATACTCAAAGGGCACTCGGTTAACAAACAGCTCTAGAAAGCTCGTTGGTGCACTGGTCCTAGAATTTTCCTCCTCGCGCAACCCGTGTGTATTTAGATCTTTCGTCTGGAAGTTTGCCCCCGTGCCACCTTCTGTCTCGTATCTATGAGC
>JALPMN010000590.1:0-25883 GCA_024243835.1 Enteropsectra breve | reverse complement strand
CGTATTGCTAAGAATCAAATATAATCGAAGAAAACACTAAAGCAAAAATAGCAACTAACTGTTGCGTGGTATAAATGGCGCTCAAGATACTTTAGATTAACCTGAAAAACAAATATTCGCTAACTACAACAAGTATGTGTTTTTCAAATGAAGCGATTTAACTGAAGGGTTAAGCTGCATGAAATATTCAGTGTGGAGGCTGCGCTTTGCTACACATATGCTCATATACCATTGAACCCGCGAGACATAAAACACAATTGGATATACTTACATTTTAAATAATGAAAAGCCTCTATTTTTAATTTAAAGTGCATCTTGTTTAAAACTGAGGGACTTTGGCATTTTTTTGCTAATTATCTCCTTGGGCACTGCTATTATCAGCCTTTAATGCCTTTCTTTGCACTTTGAATATTTGTAAAATCTTTGTCCCTGTGCAATGACAATAGAACTGACTGAATTTCTCAGAGAACAGACGAAAGAAATGGCCGAGCTTTTACATCATTTCAATCTTCTTATCTATGGATACGGCTCGAAGGCAGAGCTGCTTACTCAGATGTTCCCTGAAGCCTTGGTATTCGACATGCAGATATATAACTTTAGGGATATAATTGATGAGCTAATATTAGCAGGAAATCTTTCTAAAAGATGTGCATCCTTGAATGAGCTCGATCAAATACTTAGGGAAGAAAAAAAGAGCCAAGTAATAATTCTCAAATCATTTGATTTTACAAAACATGAGTGTAAAAATCTTCGCAATATAAGGATAATTGGCACCATTGAAAAAATTGAGGCGCCGCTAAGAAGCGAAGATCTGGCAGACTTTAACTTCATTTTTAAAGATTTTACAACCTTTCTGCCCTACTCGGAGGAAATTGTTGATTTGGATTTAGAAAACAACAAAATCAGCCATACCTGCATGATCATGAAGAATGTCACTGAGCGGGCAAACAGTCTTTTCGTACGGATTTTGCAAAAGACGTGTTGCACCATGGCAGAGCTTTTTGAAGAGGTGAAGATTCCGCTGATGCTCAAGAACAAGTCTTCGCTTTACCAGCCGCTTTCTGAATTTGTAAGCCATGGTATTATGAAAATTACTGATTCAGGAGAAATCATCTTAAACCTTAATAGCGAGGAAAAGAAAAAAATTTTAAACAGCATTGCCAGCAGCAAAGCGATGGGATGCGGGAATCGGTGAAAGACTCTCTTTAACAAAGATATTGCCAATTTTTAATTTTAACGCGCATTACTTGGTCGGAAGTGCGCCTGGCTTCATCCCAGACATGATTTTGCCCTTGTGATACTCCTCATTAAATAATTTTGTCACCTCAGCATTTTCACCAAAATTGTATTTGCTTGTATTTCTGTGGAATTTTTCAGCAAGCATCTCGTTTACTGCTGAAAGAGGGGCATTTGTTTTGACTGAGTTGTTGTCATAGTGCACTAAAGAAACGCGATATCCTTCGTTGGCCAGTGCATTCATTAGTTCGCGCAGCTTGCAGCTGTTCACCTTTATCTTGGAACATAGCTCGGGAAGACTGTAATAGAACATTTCATCAATCTCCTGAGCCATCAGTTTTAAAATTCCGATCAGTCGATCATTTCCGTCTACACTGCTGCTCTGCAGCATTTTCTCGATAAATCTGGTATCATGGAGATTTTTGTACCAAAAAGGGCCGTACAGAAGCATCTCTGCCGAGCAAACGTCACACTTTGTGTTCATTTTATCCTTTAAGTCCTGTACCCTCTTGTTTAAGCAGCTGCATATAAAACAGTAACGGTTATCTTCAATAACACTCTTTTCAGCCCTCTTTGCAACGCGAACAATTACACGGATGTAGAAATCTACTGAGAGACTCACCACCGGCACTATGCTCGCGCCGTACTTCGAAAACTCTCTCGATATATAGCTTAGCAAGACTCTTAGAGGCATCTCCCCCTTCGAATACACACGCTTGATGTGCGTTGAATACTTTACGAGGCACTTGTTCACATTCGCACACAGTGCTGCTTTGTCTGTGCATGTAAAGCACAACAGCCCATTGTGCTTAATTGCACGAAATGCATCATTTACGAACTGTGCACAGCTTCCAAAAGGATCTATGTCTATAACATCGAAGTATCCATGGTACTTGTTCATGAGCACACTGCAGTCCTCTTGTGTTACGAATATTGTCCCCTCTTGATCACGCAGACTTTCATTTGGTTTTACAACACAGATTTCTTTATAGCTGTTGTATTCCAGGTTGCTTTGTATCGTTTTAACAGCAAATGGACATATATCATTGAAATACACCGAGGCATTCGGTATTTCATTCAAATATCGTATGCCTCGAAGTCCTGTGGCCTCCATGGCAGAAAGAATTCTTATTTTTCTGTCTTCTGGAAAGTAATTTTTAATTGCTGCAATTGACAAGTCTCTGTTTAGCTTTTGAGCAGGATTAAAAAATGTGTCTTTTTCTTTTATTATTTTAGCCGAGTTTTCTTCAATCGTTTCTGGCATGCCCTTCTTGCAAAACCGAATTAAAAAATTTATCCGCGAAATTTCCAAATTTATTGGACAAACATCTAATATACACACGCAAGTTTAAATGATACCAACTCGTGCCGTTAAATAATTGATGAATTGCTTTTGAGCGATATGCACATCATGTATTTCCCTTGTTGTGCAGAAAATGGGTTAATTTTAGCGGCATTTAATAAATTTGCAACGAGCCATTGCAACGAGTCAATAGAAATGGCGGAGGATTTGTGAATTTGTAAAATTTTTGCCCTGATGAGCAGGGAGGAAGACGCTCCATTGGGCAAGCGAAAGGCATCAAAGCAGTTAACGCCCCACAATGTGGACGATTTTGATGATGATGAGATACCACAGGCGAGACAGGAAAAAGAGATCCCCATGGAGAATTTTCGAAAGGCACGTGCAAGACGCAGCAGTGGGATGCAAATTGCCAATCCTGATAAACTAAGGGGCATTTTCTCGCAAGGGATGTTCTCTAACAAAAACCAAACACAGGGATTTCAGATACATGATGATAAAATGATCAGGCTCAACAAGTCCTTTTTAAAGGCAGTAAATGCAGCCATAAGAAAGCAAAACAATAAAAGCCTGAGCTTTTTATTTCGCCAGTATGAGAGGCATGCCGAGCTTATAAACGAAAATAAGGGTAGGCAGGGTACAGACGCCACTGCCGGGGAAAGTAACACCTATGCGCAAGATAAAAGCACAGGTCTCTAATAAATTTTTATTGTTTGTGTTCTTCCAGCGTAAATATTTTTCGTTCTTCTTGCATACTCAACATTTGCTTTTTCGAGGGAGGAGCCATCCTTTTTTGAATGTATCCATTGTCTATCCCACACGTATTTACTTTTTATAATATATACTAGCTCTGTATTTCGTATGAAATATCCATAGTCTGTGCTAAGCCTAGCTTAAAATTCCTTCTTTCAACGAAAAAAATTCAGAATAAAAATTTCCCCTCAATGAATGATGACTCGGTGGCGAACGAATATCATTGCAGATACTGCAAAAATCCCACATATTTAAAGAGAAAGAATCCGATTAGGTGCTCGCACTGTGGAAAGAGTATTTTGTATAAAACAAGAAATAGAAACAACCCCGTGCAGTTAGAGGCGATTTGATTAAATATAATATGAACTAAGAATCTTATATCTTCAATTTTGAGTTCAGTATTTTGCGCACGCAAGCCAATAATGCTTGGACGCAACCGATTTCTGTGTGAGAGCCTTGATATCATCAAATTATAAAAATGTTTGATTCTCAAGCATGTGATATCGCATCATGGGCAATGCCCGAAAAATGTTACTCTTTTTTAAACAGTATCCTCTTTTTCTTGGTTTTAATAGTGCAGTTGGAGGAGAAGAATTGTCATAGGCCCAAATCTCCATATACATGCTTTCACAGATCTCGTATAGTGTGTATTTCTTATCCAGTGCTGCAGCGCATTTTCAGATGAAAAATAAAGATACTTCTAATGTATGTAGATTCGAAGATCTTTGGCCAGGACTTCCTCTCTATCTACATTGCAGAATAAAGCGCATAAGACCCTCTTTCTATGAAGATTCGCCTGCGGTGCTATACATATGCTCTGTGATACAGCACTTCGCAAAATTTTAGTTTAGGAAATACACCCTAACATGCCAATGAAAAGATTTACTCTAACACCAGAAACGAACAGATATTCAAGGATCCCAACAACAAACATCGCAGTGTCTTCACAGCCACGCATGTCAATATGTGCCGATGATATAAAAAGCGGGCGCAATGTTAGAGAAAAAGCATACAAGAGCAGCTGTGCAGAAAACATAGTGGATTTTTTGCAAAAAAACAACTATGAGGGCACTGCTACTGTAAAAATGCTGCTAAATCCGTCAAACAAAGAGTTTCAATTGATATTCAAGTTTGTATATTCGTTCATCGACTCCACGCTCTTTACTAAGTTTGAAGATGATGTTATTAATATCTTGAAAATGATCAAGTATCCATATGCGTCTGAAATCACAAGAAGCCATCTCACTGCAATCACGCCACACACATGGCCAGTGCTTTTGAGCATGGTAAGCTGGATGGTTGATATAGTAAAGAGCACAGATTTCGAAAGCACTGATGCGCATACTGTCGAATCCAAATTTTATGATTTTGTGTGCAAAGGCTACCTGCAGTTCATGGAGGGGATAGAAGATGTAAATGTTCTAGAGCAGGTGTTTTTGGAGGACATCAATCTGATGCACAACAATGAGCGCGCAGAGATCACGCAGGCAACGGACAAAATAAAAGCCATGGAGGAGCAGCGCAGCAGCATCAGCAGCCATTTCTGCGATATTGAGCAACTGCATGCCAATAAGAGAAAAATAAATGAGGACCTGAACATACTAATCCAGCAAGAAAAGCAGCTCAAGATTAAGCAGGACAAATATATGTCAGCAATAGAAAAATGCTCAGATGACATTGCCAACATAGAAAAAGAGATCGGCCAGCTCTCAGATGAAAAGAACGATCTGAATTATCAAATAAACAGCCAGACAATAAATCCTGAAGACATCAAGGACATGAATATTGAGAAGCTCGAGCTGTACAAGGCACTAGAGAAGCTAAAACCTGAGCGTGAAAATGCAACCAAAGGCCTGCGGGAAAATGAAAATATTTTGAATGCCTTGCTTGACGATCTTGAAGGAATGGCTTCTGAACTTTCACGCAAGACAAACGCAGATGTCGACACCAAGAAAATATGCGAGAGTCTTGAGTTTGACTATGCACTTGTCTCATCGTTTGAGGATGAGCTCGTGGGTAAGAAGGAAAGCATGGTTAACCTGGAAATAAATATAAATGTGCTCAATGACAGGCTTGAGGATAAGAAGGCAGCCTTTACTGGATATGAGGAACAATACGCACATTTCAATGCAAAACTACAGACAATCGGGGCAATATATGTTGAGAAGAAGGAGATATTTGACCGCTCTCACCAGAAAAACCGGAATGAGATGGACAAGCTGGACAATGACCTGCTGAAACTTAAGCTAGAAAGCGACAGTGTGTTTCTTAAGAGTGAAAAGGAATACTCAGAGTCGAAGATACGCCTGGATATTATGCTTTCTGATATCGCCCGAGACAAAGAAGAGATTTCTAAATCAATCTGGGAACTGCACAACAGTGCCTCAGTCGTCATGCAGGCATTAGACATGCTGTCGAAGCGGCTTGCAAAAAATAGTAAATAACCCTAAATATTTCATGAATTTTATCTGCTCAGAGGCGCCATGAAGCCTTTAATTTTCTTGTTAAAGCAAACTAGCGTTAAAATCATGTTGGCATATTTATGATTTGTGTAGAATTAGATTAGAATTTCTCTAGGCATTTTTTTTCAAAAGGCTACTTGCTGTTTATAACATCTAAAAGAAAAGCAACTTTTTTGATGTAATTTGACTTATATTAATTTATACAGTTGTTGCAAACCTGTCGCAGCAAAGGTTTTAAAAATCCAACACTTTAAGTCTTTTTAATTCTTGCAAGGGAGATGTAAAATTGGGTAGATTCTTGCTTTTTCCGTTACAGAAGCTAGAAATTGGGAACAATACCTATACAAGATCTCCAGTCAATCGAAACAAGACAAAGGTCTTTGTCACCAGATATTGTTTATGAAGCACACAACACTTACTCCAAATATATATGCCAAGAAGCATTTTTGCTAATGAACGTTTGAGTGATTAAAACAATAAAGACGATTGTGCACAAGCCAATTGAACAAATTCAATTGCTAGCAGATAAACGTATGAACTGAAACAACAACCTTAGTAACCGAATGGAAAGGCCATGCTTGCTATTTCAAGTAGCATGAATGCCTTAACAACTTATACTACAAGTAATGTCAACTTGTTCAGAGTGAATGCAATAAAAATTGAGTAAAAATATATGCATTACCTGATAAGAGCAACGCCAAGACAAAAAACGAGTGCTACAATAATAAACAGGCCATATGTAAAATATTTATTTCAACTTACTGATCAATAACATACTCCGCAGAACCATTAAAACATCCTGTGAATATTTTGTCCAGCTCTATTTCAAATCTTGGGCCTATTTCGGCCATACCTTCTATTTTATAGTTTCTCATTATGATCTTACCGCCTTTGTTGTAGAAGCACAACGCTCTTTCTATGGAACATTCTACGCTGGGAACAAAAATCTGACTGAGCATTTCTTTGGCGAGTTTCATTTTGGGACACGTCTCAAAATCATCTGTGTAGAGCACTGTGTGGCCAGAGTTTTTGTGGTAGTTGACCTCGGATTTCATTTCATAGATACTCTGGATGCTGTTTATATTGAATCTGAGAGACATGCTCGTTGATGCCAGCCACATTTTTGCGCCTCGTTTTGTTGTCTCAATGAACAAAGCATTGCTGCATTCATTTATATCCATGTACTTCTCGATCACAGATAGATTCTTTTTGATGTCAAAGTTAGATTCTTTCTCCACTTTGATTAGCTTCTCCAAATCTCGTGAAAAATGCCTTACATTCTCATCGGCCCCCTTTGTTGTAAGCAGCAGTACTGTCATCTGTGTGGCCGCACAAAATTTTACATAAATTTAAAAAATTTGGTAAACTTCTAGCAATCGGATATTTGACTATGGCCCTGTTATAAGCGGGTCTAAAAAGCAAAATAGTTATTGATATGATTTTGTACTCTCCTGAATTAATATTTTTGTAATGCGGTTGCTTTGGCATCCTGCGTCGAATTTTTCATAAAAATAAAAACGCTGTAGCTCTTAAGAAAACTCGTCGTTTACACATAATTAATGGCGTATCTTATATTTATCTTTTAGCGTCGAATAAAACACAGTAAATCTCCGTTCTATAGAAATAATCTGGCCAACATTTTGCTAAATATTCGAATAGATTTGTGCTCATGATTTAAACATAAGTTTATAATTTAAAAAATAATACCAGGCAGATCAAAATATTTAGTATCCATTGTTAACATTTATTTTTAAGTTTATTTGAAATTATTGAATTACACGAACATCTCTAGGCACCAACCGATCTCATCGTTTAAGTCTTAGAATATTAGAAAGAAGCATAAGACTAGCATGGGACTAAAGCCTGCTGAGATGAAAACAGTTAGGCTAAACTACTATTGGACGATTTCAACATAATCCACGCGATAAATGACGGATATTAATACATGATATAAAAAGTAGAAATAGCCATATAAAACATGAAATTTCCTCTTTAAAGTACTGGGACAAAGCTCTATTTCTTCGTACATATCGGCGAGATTCTTTAAAAATTATTTTTATAAAATTCAAAGATTTTAAATTTTTAAAAAAAATTTATATTTTATCCCATGCTGAAAGAACAACTGTCGCAACTAGCGTCAACAAGACACACTCTGTCAAGAGCCAGCAAGCAGAATGTATCATTTGTAATTGATGAGATCAGTACATATTCACTTTTGAAAAATATTCCATTAGATAGCCCATATTTTGCGGAAAGAACGCTCTCATTCGAGCGTCATAGCTTGTCGCCAAAGGAAGAATCAAAATTCAACAAGAAATTCTCATTGTTCGTAAAATCGCTCTTAAAGCATATGAATGAGGAGTATGCAGATTCTATTCTTGAGTACATCGTTCGTGTATACTGCGCAGACACCTACAACAGGGATGAAGTGCTTTATTTGCTTATCCCATTCCAAAAATACCACGAACAGATTAAAACTCTAAATGGCAAGCAAGGCCTGCTGGAAGGACTTTCTGAAGAATACTCAACAAAAAAGTTGGCACTGAATTTTGCCAAAAGTCAGAAGCTTATGCTATTCTTAGTTGAGTATTCCATGAAATACGACTACTGCAGCGAGTTCATTGATAGTATGCTGAGAGAAATAGCTCACTGTCTGCGTGGAAGCAAAATTGACTGGCTTGCTGAAATGTATCAAGTCTTGGAAAATATGATAAGCTTAAATCACGCCGATAAAGCTAAACTGGTTTATGAGAGCATGAAGGCATATTTAGACAGCCAGGAATTTACCGATCTTTTCTCGAGCGTTGCTCTAGCTGCTGCTGAAATACCCGAAGCATCGTTTGCAAACTACGCCGGGGACATTAAGTACCTGGGCAGTGAGAAAGAAACGCTAAAATATCTCAATTATTTAGAAAATATCAATACTGTGCCAAATGAACTTACCGATCTTGAATATGAGTTTCTTAGGCACATATACAAAATACAAGACGCCCCACTGCCGGCGATTGACAGTATTTTATTGCTCATTCCCCTTTTTATTGAAATGGAGAACAAAATGCTATTCCTTAAGTCTATTTCTCACCGAAATGACATGCTAGAGCTGGTCCCATCGCTTAGTGAAAAAGAGTTGCTGTTTATCTTACAGGAAACAGGATTACCATGGATAGAGGCGCTTAACGAAAAAAATCATAGATTCATTTTATTGAATATAAAAAGAGAGGAAATAGAAAACGCGTATGAACAAGTTTATAGAAAATGTATCGAATATACCAATTTTGCATATGACCTGTTTGAAAAGCTCGTTCACATTATCCCAGTTACATCTGTCGGTAAAAGAAATTTTGTTGCACACGCAGAATTTGTTGGAGTTTCTGTCCATCGTTATTTAGCAGAATCTGGCCAGATATGTGAGGCAAACATTGAATATGTACTGTCCGCTGCTAAGTATCTGTATACACAAGAAGAGGCACAGCATATATTTGAGCTTAGCCTCACATGCAGGGCACCAAGCACTGCACTGGCTCTGGGTGCTTTTATTAAGGAATACGCAGATGAAAACAAAATTAAAGAATATTTTGCATGGGCCCACGAAAGAAATCTGCTGAAATATACTGAATCTTTGGCCAAAGAGCACATAATGCTGCTTGAAACGAAGTATTTGAAGGCGCTTTTACTACAAACAGAATGTCTTGAGTATTACGATCGGCTATCCGAACTACAAATAGATGTTATAGCAAAACTATATGAAGAAAAGGCCTATGATTTGCTTTGTCAGATTGGAGTCCAGAGAAATTTTGCCAATCTTCTTATAGAAACGCCGCATATGTTCGAATTTCTGTCTATAAACTGCTCCAAACTACAGCATTTTGGTGTTCCCATAGTAAATTGGCTTTTAAGAAATTTCTCTGATAGGAAGGCAATTGCATGTGCGCAGCTTTATCCAAAGGCACTGATCCAAATGAAGAACAGCTGCTGCTGGGAGGCCGCCAAAGTCCTGATGGCAGATCTTATTGCCAGTCCTGCAGATCTGCAATATTATGCAAATTATATTGTGGTGAATATTGAACATTTTATTGGCGAGGATGCCCTTTTCTCAAGCCTTATGGAACGAGGTGCCATGTGCAGCGAAGAACAGATTTTGTTGCTTTCCAAAAGAGGGCTGGCTGCCTCGAAATTCCTAGCTGCCGTTGTTGAGCAGAATCCTCATAACATCACTATTGGCGTATTGAGTGTCGTTGTGCAAATTTTAATCAGAGGCCAAGAGCATGCTGTTGAAAAGCTGTATGCCACTTATAGAAATGTGCTGGGCAGACACACCATGGAGCTTTTGCAGATGTTTCCAAGTGCGTCACGAGCATTGCTGCATGTCGATTGCAGACATACTATTAAAGAAATATGCAAATATTTGGCTGAAATAGGTGGAGAAATAAACAGTAGCATAATGATGGTGTTCCTGGAGATACTAAATACAAGTTCCACGATATGCACAGCCTCGATAAGGGCGCTTGCAGCCTTGGCCGCAGACAAAGGGCTTAAAGAAATGCTTGAGGCGAATGGCGTATACTTCGCGATTATAGCATACTATGTGAGATGTAACAGGCCAGAGTATGCCGAATACGCTGATAGCATGTTACTGTTCATCCTGCATGAAATGCACACAGTTTTCGCAGGCATTTACCCTGCATTTCTCAAACAGTGTCCCTCGATTTTTAAAAGCGCATTTAGCGGATGCCTCAACAGATTGGAGAAACTTGATGAAAATTTGCTTAAATTTGTGTCGGCTTATGTTTCATCCTCCAAAGCTGGAACTATTCATGGGGCTATGGACTACTCTATGAGATTGCTGCGTGCACGAAACAGCGAATCAATCCCACTCTTGGGAGAGTTTTGTAAGCACGATACGCGTATCATAGCTGACATTAATAGATGCTTGCTGGCTGATATCGCAGGCTCCGAAGGCGTGTTGTTCGCTCTCACGGCTCTTAAATATCTGTTTAAGGAAGTTAAGGCATACAGCTGCAATAAGGAAGTAACCAAAGAGCAAATTCTCTTACTAACGCAAGACTCCAGGAAAGATATTTCAAATCTAGCAAAAGAGCTGTATGAAGTTCTGCTTTTTTAAACAATTAAATTGGATATAAATCAATGCTTTATTGCCAAATTTCAAATATGCTTATAAATTTCTTTTAAATAATCTTAAACAGTTGCATTATTTCGTAACAAAATCTTCTTTTGTAATTGGAGATATGGCATTATATCATTAAAACAAATGCTGCTTTTATAATTTTCACAATCCGTTTAACGCACAACTAAAATAATCGCGGAATATGAAGTATTAAAGAAAGAACAAATAAACAGTCTGGGCTATTTAAAAAGTGATGCGTATAAAGTAGTTATTGGTTTTTAGTCACCAATTTAATCTATTTTCGAAAAAGGAGCAACGTGAGTGTATGATGCACATCGTTCTCTCCTTGAATTTACCTCATGCACTATAAGACCGCGCAGATCCCGAGCAATTCAGATAGCTTTTGCCTTAAGACATTTCTAAAGCGAATAATTATATTCAAAGACTTTCGATCTTTTATTGTTGTTTATCGCCCTTTTTGAAATTCTGGAAGAACGTAAATCATCACATATCATGCTTAATTAAGGTAATCAGCGGTTGCTCTGTATTGCGATAAAAATGCCCCATTTATTTAGGAATCACACCATCGCCATCTTATCCTATAAACGCGCTAAGAACAAAATTTAGTCTGTTTGAAAGTGAATCAATGCTTTGCTCCAGAATTCATGGTTGCTTTTAAAGCTTAGTGATCCAAGTTACTTCCATATTCTGCCAGGCATAATGTTTCATGGATCATGTGCATAGTTTATTGAACCAAAGGCTAGGCCAAAATAGTTCTTCGACTCAGTCAATACGCCCATACAATTTCCTATGAAACGATCGGTGCAAATGTTAGTTTTCTTGAAGCAACAATGAAAGAGCTAATGAAGTAATATCACGAGCGGTGTAACATGCTATGCTTTGTTAATACCGCGTTCAAGAGCATTCGTCTGTGCCTGAAAATCAGTGGTGAAACGACAAAAATAAATTCTTTTATTTTGCTGTAAGCAAATGAGTACGGAGCATCTTAAAATAAAGTCGCTGGCTCATAAAGCGCTAAGCAAAAATATTAAGCTTACGGAGTTAATACGCAAGCAAATGGATAGCATGGACCCCACCCCTCTTAACATGCATGAGGTCAAAAATTACATATACTACGGATTTTCAGACCAAACACTCAGACCAACATACTGGAAATATCTTCTTAACCACTACAGCGAGAATAAATTTAAGAACGAGTCATATTTTCTCCAGAAGAGGACTGAGTATAACCTGGCCAAGAGCACTGTGCATGCAGACATGAGCACGTGTTCTGAAGATGCAAGCATCATTAAGGCAGATCTGCAACGTTGTACGGCTCTGCGACACATGAAGTATGAAATACCGCAGCCACCTGTTGAGAGCATAATAACAGTATTTTCGCATCTATCGAGACAAACTAGCATCCCGTATATGCAAGGAATGCTCAGTATTCTCGTGCCCATATTTTACGTCTTCTACAACCAAGAAGAGCCTGCGGAGAAAAAGTTTGCCGAGGAAGACTCGTTCGCAGTCTTTTTACATTTAATATCAGAACGGCAAATTTTCGCCTACAGTGAGACTGAGTTGTCCAAGGAATTGGATGGTGTAACTGAAAGAGTCGTAAAAATACTTAGATTTAAAGACACGCAACTATCCAAGCATGTGGAAGACAATTTATTGGAATATAGCGCGTTTATTCATCGCTGGGTGCTTTTTATGTTCAGCACAGAATTTGCACTAGAGAAGGTTATATGGCTGTGGGACAGGGTATTCAGTGATGCCTATCGGTTTGAAATATTGGAGTTTCTTTGTGCCTCAGTATTTTTCTTGCTGAAGGATATCCTGCTATTTCAAGAAAGGGGGCTGTGTCTCAGTCTGCTGCAGGATCTCTCCCATGTTGATGTAGAGGTGCTGATGAACTGTGCAGACTCATTGAGACGCGAAAGCACAAAAAGTATTCACTAGCATTATGCTCGATTCCCTTCTGTAAGATACTGTAGCGTTAGTAAAAATTGTAAAACTATAATTTTAGCTGTTGATATGCCATTAACATTCTACTTTGGAAAGCTGTTTTGCATCTTAAAACTTATCTAAAATCCGTTTATATACTTGCATAAGTTTATTAAGTGCTCGTTATTTTCTGGTCTGAGAATTTCTTCGGAGGAAGAGTCTTCATATAACCCCTTTATCTTATACTCATGCTTCATTTTTCCAAAGAGAAACACCATTTATAAATAGCCTATGAAAACATTGCAGAGTGCTTACTATAAAAATTCACCCGGTACACTGCAATAAACATAACTATAAAATGCTTAAACATTATTATAGGGCTTAAATACCTGGCCTGCCTGTTTTATAATTACTAAATATTTTTAATAAAATATAAAGTTTGCTTTTATATCAGGCTTGAAAGAACGATTTAGAGAAAGGAGGAGGATAAGACTTATAGAGATCTAAGTACAATCAGTAATTTAAAAGTAAAATGCACCAAACCCTTGTGTCAAACACGAAATTTATTTACTACATACAAGCCGTACAAATTATCGTCAAAATGGTCATATGCTCGTTGCGTTTTCCTTGCACTTCAATCATAGCATGTTATTTTTAAGCTTTGAAGTGTTAAGATTTTTTTTGCTTGGCTAAAAATCGTTGTGTCACCGCCTTAAAGTTTTCGAGCGTAAACCCACTATTCTTGTGCTGAACAGCATATTCGCACACGGCTCCAATTATTTCATGAAGGGTGGCATCTAGGTGTGTGTACAGATAATCGAGCCATTCTTGTGTTGGCTTTCTTCCATTGCCTATTTTGGCTATAAACTCAGCCAGGGAATATCTTTTTATTGTTTTCAAGTGGCTGACGTATTCCAGGTCCATTGACAAATGCGGATTTACAGGCCTTTCTTGCACAGTTTTTGGCTGGCCTTCGCCGAAAAATCCATTAAACTGATTTTGAAAGTGTGCGCCTGAAAACTTCTGTTTCTTGCAAATGGGCTCCTCTAAAAAATGCTTTTTGCTCAAAGCACTCGCAGAATGCTCGCCGGATGCGTAGTAGTGATGAGGCCTCTTCTCGGCCCCATTTCTCTCATGCATGAAATTAGTACTCTGTCCTGGGCCATTGTGCGGCATCATTTCAGGGCGCTTAGGCTGTGAGCTGGGGTGGCAAAAGTCGTTTCCTGTTCGCTGCTGCACAGGCATATTAAACTCACTGTATTCAAATGGAGATTTATAATCATGATTTTGGCCGGCAAATGGAATGTGTTTGTGCTTATAGAGGCCCCGTTGTTCATGAGCAGCCCCGTTATTTCCGTAATATTGTCTTGGTATCATTGTGTGGAGATCCTCATGCATTCTGGATGCTGCCTTTACATCATATCCCATGTGTTTTTCACCCATTTCATCATAGTACTTATTTTTCTGTAGATTATGACTGCCGTATTGCTCCTCTTTTTGCATCTGCAGCCATTTTTGCTCATTCGATGCACCAGACATTTCTTTTCCCACTTTAGCATAGGAAGGAGAGGCTTCGCGGGGCTGGTTGCTAAGTGTTTTATTAAGATGCGCAATAAGATCCTCTTCATAGTCTATTTTAACTTCTTTTTTAATTACTTTATTGCCTGTCTTTTTGGATGCCTTTAAATTGGAATAAAGAGTATCAAGATACTGAAAGGTTGGCGAAGGAGTATCATACCTTGTGCTCGAATGGCTTGTTCTGTCCTTATTTTGTTCCTTTGCACCAGAAACACCTCTTTGTGGCTTATTAAACATGTTGGTGCCAGATGTGCTTGATACTTCGTTGAAGTGCTGAGGATTCAAATCGTTGAATGCATTCTTAGGCTTACTGTCCACATTTAGCAGAGCGGATAGTTCTTTCAGGGAATTGTTCTGTTTGTGGTTGGTCAGTTCTTTTTCTTCACAAACCATGCTGCTGCTGTCAGATTGCATATTGCACATGTTCCCCACCAGTCTGTGAGGATTCTCTGAATTAAAGAAGCCATCCGAGACACTCGCATAGCTAGCACTTTCTTTTCTTACAGAGTTCTTGCGCATGAAATTACCAGCACTTTGGTCATCGCGGTGATTTGGCGGGAAAATCATTTTAGCATGAGGATCTTGAAAAGCACCATCGCCTTGATTTGAACAAGAGTAATGGTTATTCATCCGAGCACTTTCAAGGCCCTCTGCCCTCTGGTTATTTTTGGCGCCAAAGAGTATTTTTTCTGGATTCGATTCGAAGTCACCATTGTTAACAGGTGGAGAGGATCGGTGCCAGCTGACAAATTCCTCAACTGAAAACTTGCCCAGACTATTTTTTCTTGGCTTTATGAAAATTTTGTATCTTTCGATAAAGAAAGAGATCTTTTCTGAGATATCATAATACGCATGCTGCTCCTGCATTGTAAAGTCCCTGGTTTTGGAGATTCTTTCCAGCCTTCTTTTATCTTTGGCCAGCTGGTCAAAGTATTGCTGCAGCTCTTCGCCTTTCTTCTGTATGTCCATGGCCGACTCACAAGGAATTATCATATAAAGGGGGTTTCTGAAAAATCAAAATAAAAGCACCATTGCTATTGCAAAGGGTAGCACACGCGTTTAGAATTTTTATATTTCTGTAATATGGAAACAGCATCATTTTATCCGTAAATACAAAGAACAAAGAATGGCGATTAGTAATATTAAATTACATCTGCAAAGTACTATTTGTGTTCAAGTATATGATTATCCCTTGCGCCTATATCACTGAATGTTTTCTATTTGCTTATTTCGTTTACTTGCCATTGCTTAGACTGACTAATGTAGTTGCAAATGAATATTTATAGAATTTAATGACTAGCAAATAAAAATGAGACTGGTTTGCTAGGGTTGCTTTTTGAGCATTTTGCAACACATGCCATGCTTTATGTATGTTAAATTGTTCAGAATGCGTTTCAACGATGCGCGCCAGGTATCAGCAAGCATTCTCTCTGTAAGAACTGAGATGTGTCAGTTATTAAATGTCATGCAGCAATTAATAGCTTTTTGGTATGGAACAGTCTTTAATACCTATGCGTGGCTCTTTTATAAGGGAATATGCCATGGTTTTTATTTCTGAAAGCTCTTCTCATTTTTAGTCGTTTGTTTAAAAAATATTTTATGAGCCCACATGGGAGATATTTCAGTCATAGTTTACGACAATGCATTGAGTTCACAGAACCAGGACTATTTTCCAAGCAGATATTTGATCCAGCACGAAGTCATCGATGTTCTTATCACCAATATTCTTGAAAGCAATCTTGAGAATAAAATAGGACTGATTCCACTGGCACAGAGTGAGCAGAACGAAATCCTGACGCCCACAAAGACACGTGCGCATCTCTCCTCCTTTTTGCTCAGTGGAGACATGCATGCGGAGACAAACCACAAAATCGCTCTCTTCCAAGCAGAACAGTCGCTCCATGTGGATTCCAATCCGAACAAACAGCTCACTGTATTCTTTTCGAGCAAAATGGAGAATATGGATGAGGTAATGGCACAGCTGTACAGCATTTCTTGCAGAGTAAATAGTATCAAGGTCGTATGCTTTGGGGATGCGTATGAATTTGGTTGTGCACTGCAGGAGCAGCTTGACAACCCTTGCTTGCAGTGCATTTCAATTGCCAAAGACGTTGATTTTAATGCAAAGGCCCTGGAGTTCCTTGGCAGCAGCTTCGGAGATGCTGATCCCGAGCTTGAAGAGGCAATAAGGAGAAGCTTGCAACAAAGATGAATGGCACTTAAACCTCTTTATTGCAGTTGTCTAGATGTATAGTCAAAACTTCAATAAATAATGTTTACTTTTAGTCTGTGTTTTTGCTGAATATTAAGAAAAGTACTATCTTCAAATATTTGAAGTTAAACCAGCTTCAGAATTGTAATTTGCAAAATGCATTTAAAGCCTTTATAATTGTCGTAAACAATTAGACTGTTTGAATGATACTTATGAAGCATTTTCAACAAAGGAAATACTGGCTTTATAGAGCAAGTAGCAGATCAGACTCAGTTATTCAAGAGATCTTTAGTTTGTTTATAGTAACGTTTAGGTTTAAATCTTGCATTGGAATACAGACATTCTTAAATAAAACAGACATAAAAACAACGATAAAGCTCATGCTGTCAGTGCTTATAAGCCCGCGGCCATCAAATTCACAAATGAGTGCTGCTGTTATATGAGCCTTTTTTAATAATCTCTCATTGTTTTTTGGGAGCGAGGTGGCCTATGCCTCAAAATATTTGAAAATATATTTTATTGGATCTTTAAAGTATGCAGAAGCTAGCACATTTCGGTGCATTTTTTCCGGATACTTTCGCCATGTTTCATTGCTGCTTTAGAAAATACAAAATTTGTGCCCATGAAAACCCGCGAGGTGAAATACACTCCACTATTTCCGCCAGAAGAGGGAGTGCACTGCCATTTACTGCAAATTGGCACAGCCAAAATAGTTATCAACTGCGGGATTGGCAAAGAACTGTGCTTTAAGAAGTATGATCGCGTAAAGGACATCATAAACTCCGCCGACTGCATATTAATAACTTCATTCGCACAGGAATGCATTGGTGCCCTTTGGATGTTCCCAAACAAAAAGATCTATTGCTCGCTCCCGACCGCTGTTTTCGGCAAAATGGCACTGAACAGCATCAGGGAGTACCTGCATACCTACAAAGGCAAAGATATCGATGTGAGCCTTGATATTACGTCGCTGAAGTATTCACAAATTGTGAGAATCGGCGGTATTGCATTCAGTCCGCATAATGCAGGATACTGCATAGGCAATAGTATTTTTAAGATTATGTGGGACACTCACACACTGCTTGTTGGCTTTAATGTAAATCACCGGAGAGAAAACTACATCAATGGAGCAAACTTCACAAACTACAGCAAAATCTGGGGCTTGGTCACAAACGATGTATACACAAGCATGAGCCAGGCTTCTTTAAAGGCACGTGATTCGACCCTGCTAGATGCAATAAATAGCACTGAGGGGAAAGTTGTTATTAATGTTCCTCTATCTCGGTTGCTAGAACTCCTCCATATAATAACGGATATTAAAATTTTAATAATCTGCCCGTTTGCGCAGGCCTTTCTCGAACGAGCAAAGGGAATGGTCGAGTGGACAGCACAGCAGTCCTCAGAGTTGTTAAGCAGCTCCAATATTGGCTTTGGGATGAAAGAGAATATTGCTGATCAAAAAGTGATTATTCTGATTGACGAGAACGAGAAACACGGCTTTCTCGGTAGCATTTTAGAGCACCTCAATGCACCTGAAAATCTCTATTTAAGAATTGATGCTAAAACAGAATTTAACCCAGACAGAGTAAATATCTACAAGCATGCAGTAAAAATTACAGAAAATAAACCAAATACGAGTACAAAGAGCTTTGAAAAGTTGTATGAGTATGAAGGACTTGATGACTGCGACCACTGGTGTGGCAGTAAAAATGCGGTTTTTTATGTGAAAAAATATCTTAATCCGAAAGATGTTTTTCCATGCATTCGCAAAAAAAGAAGGAACAACGACTACGGTGAAAAAATAAAATTTGTATTTTCTTCCAGTAACGCAGCATCCGAAAAGACGGAAAACGAATATGTGGTGAATGAAAGAATCGCGGCATCTCTCACTGCCAAAGGAATCAGTTTAGATTGCGGGGTGCTTGATTTCAACCTTGGAGGCTGTTCGGATGTCTCCTCTCTCATGTCTGGGCTTGATGAAATGCATCTGCAGGAACTTCTTTTTGTTCCCTCGTCTGCGAGCAGCGCCGTGTTTTGCAAAACTTATTTTAAAAAGGCGGTAAATATTAAAAATATTGGAATTTGTTCAGAGGAGCGTTGCTTTGTGCTGCCCTGTGGGCCACAAAAAGTGATGATTTCGGAAAGTGTCATGGAGCAGGAGAGCAGCATCATCAAAGGAAAGGCGGTAAAAAAGTGCTTAGTCCAGAAGAGAGAAGAGTGCATTGAGTATGTTGGAGAAGGAACGTCTGTCCCTATCGGATGCTTTCAGAGGGAGTTCTTTATAAAATCATTAGTTGATGACGGATTTACAGTCAAAGAAGACAAAGAAAATGAAATAGAAATAAGTGAAAAGGCAAGAATCATAGAGAAAGAATCGTCTATTTGTATTTATACATCTGATGACGGGATGCTCTTAGAAATCATAAATTCACTAACCAAGCACATTATGCTGCTATAGTGCAATAGCATTTCAAATTAAATTTAATAGTGGTAACTCTATTCTTCTCTGAGTTAATTTTTCTTTTTCCGCAAAAATAAAACCAAGGCCACCGAGGCTTCATAGAGTATTTGCATTTTAATAGTGAATGTTCTATTCTTACAGCCTCAACACACACAAATTTTTATTTTAATGGCAGCCTCTTTTTCTGATCGCACTATTTAAACAAGAAAGTTTTGGCCCCTTTTATGCAGGGAGAAGATAAAAAATTTGAAATGCTTGTGAACAATAAGGCACAGGCCGAGCAGATCATTGCTGAACTGAACACGCTCATCGAGGAAATGAACACAAATATCAAAGCCATTGATTCTAACATCAACGAGATCAGTCTTAGTTTCAACTCAGCGAAGGGGAACACGCTTTAGACAAGAAGTAACGCACGATGTAAGCACAAATTATACGCATAATGACCAGTTTCTTTCAGTTTGATGCAGATGCCTGTAAAAGAGTACATTATATACGTTAAATGATTTGTTGCATCATTTCTAGATCATATTATCTTTTATGCACTTAAGTTTAGAGCAAAATTTGCTGTTCGTTTATATTTTTATGATACTATATTTCCATTCATCATATTTCATTACAGTCTGGTTATCTATTTAATCGCCATTAACAATAGCAGTTTAAGATATTGAATTATACATAAGTTGCCACGACAAACTAAATATACTTGAAGATGATTGACGTTTTTCTTGCTATCAACAGCGTTTGGAATAAACTCATCTTAATGAAGCCTATTTTCGCAATTCAAATGGCAGTTAATATTTTTTTGGATCACTTTTCTTACAATGCTATAGAGTACGTAGTATAATTTCTTTGATAAAAAGTGCAGCTATAAAATATTCATGTTCAGCGGGCCTCTGATTACTTTACCATCTTGTCGTGATGAATATGCCATTTTTTAAATAAATGCAAAATTTTTAAACCACATGAGACCGTTAACAAGCGAAGAAGAGGAGAAGGTGGTGCAAAAGCTGAGGCACTTTATTGGGGACAATGCAAATGAGATGCTGAAAGACAAAACACTGTACTACTCCAAGCAACGCGTGATGCTAGTTTCTGAGCATATATTCAAGGCTGTGGCACAAATCGGCAAGAAGCAGTTGGCTTCATGTGGTGCCATCGTGGGAAGATTCACCAAAACAAATTCTTTTAAAATTACGATTACCGGGCTCTATTCTCTCGAAAAATTTGCCTTATATAAGGCCTGGATCAAAACATCGGCAGAAATGAATTTTTTGTATGGAAACAATGCTCTTAAGAATCATATACTCAGGCTGTCAGAGGAAATACCCATAAATGCAGGTGTTTTTGTTTATAACCAGCACAACATCCCGCTTGGCTTCGGTATATCTGCTGTATCTCCATCCTCATACATGAAGGCACGTGGCGGTGATATCGTAGTACTTAACCAAGCTGACAATGGTGAATACATAAGAAAAGAAACAAATATAGCTTAAGATCTCAAATATAAAATTTAGTATTAACATATTAATATTGTGTTATATTTTTTAGGAATTTTCCTTTCAAATAATGAATAGCAACTTATAAATACATTTTCAGCTGTAAAAAGTGTTTGAATGAGCAAAATTTCATGAGCTAGCAGAGCGACAGTATCGTTTGTCATATTTCTATAATTTTGATAAGCTCTTATGCAGGAATTGATCCATTACTACCGCCAAAATAAGCGCATTGGTGAAATAATGGTTGTTTAAAATTCCCCTATATGTACTTTTGGATCTTAGTTTCCACTGGCACTATTATTATTATTTCATATGATATCCATTTAAAAGACCCTCGCTATTAACTTTGCTCAATATAATAGCGTGATAAACTTTGCAAACGCCACTTTCATTTATTTTAGTGAAAAGATATTCTATTCGGTTATATAAGATTATTACAGTCTCTTAAAACAGGTAAACACGACCATTATTTATACAGCAGAGAACAAAAGAAGCCTTTTATTGGTGGAGATAAAATTTTCTAGCTTCAAAAAAACACTATTCCTTATTTGCTACGCGTGCGCTATAAGAAATAATCGATGATGCGATATCTTTATTCCCATATGTGTGCAAAAGATTTTAGAGCTCGCCGATTTTGGCAAATCCATGTGTTTGTAGTATGGGCAAGATCACCTGCTCTGCTACAAATAAAAATGTTTCTTAAAAAACAGTTCATATTTAAAAAATAACAAAAAGATGTATATCGAAATAATGAACAAATTCATCTGCTACAAAGTATTACCCAGTATATTTTTATATAATTTGTTTAAAGCAACGCTTACTGCATCTTTCAGCTTGCGGTGCACACACTCTGAGCTTAGTAACTGATGCCATTTGCATGCCTCTGGATGATTCAATTATTCATTATCTTAATCGCTCCTAATAATATGGCAAGATTAATGCAGAATATTGATCGTAAGGCTTTGCTTTTATTGGTGCACAAATTCTTACCACCTACTTCAGAAAGACAAACATAAACTGTCTTCTTAGATGATCTCTTCAACAAAATGTTTAACATGATTTTTTCTCCTTTTATTAAGCATGTAAAAATAGACAAATCATATTTGAATTATTAGATTCTCCTTTTTTTACACCAATTATATTTTTTAAAAATTTTACTTCTTGAATAAAAAAAATTTTTCATTCAGACCCATATGGAGAAAGCTGATGCTCAGTTAGACGATGTCTGCAGAGAGCCTGTTGTGTCCGATGGTCTTATTACAGAAGAAGAACTAGAAAAGGAGGCTAATGAATTATCCAAAACTGTAGTTGGCTTTCTTTGGCCAATTACTAAAAGAGAGACAAAGAGATTTAGTATTCTAGCCGTAGCATTTTCTCTTATTGCGACACTCTACACATGGCTAAGACAATTTAAGGATGCAGCGGTCTACAATGTACTGGAATCATCTGCAGGAAATTGGCTTAAGCTGCTGACTTTCTTTGCATCTTTATTTGTGGTAGGAATTATCCAAAATCAGTGTGCCAAACGTGGCATTAATAAGACTTTTGAACACTGCATGGGCGGATTTGCTGTTGCTTTCGTCTTTATGGGACTCATTGCTATTGTCATGAATATGTCTTGGTTTCCAGCATTCAGATTGATGTGGGCACAGGAGAAGTTTATTGGTGAGAGATTCACAATTAGAGGGCTTTCACTTGCATATATTCCTTGCCTGATCTTCAATCACTGGCCTGTTGCGTTCTTCTACGTGTTCTATGAGGTTCTTCCGTCCCTGGCTGTGTCTTACCTGTTTATGACATTCCTTAGTTTCAACACAACTACCGGCCAGAGCAAGCGATTTATCAGAATACTCTATATTTGTTCAAACACAGCTTCTGCTCTTATATCAGAGGGCTATAAGAGGGTTTTTGGCAAGTGGAATTCTTACTATAACTATGCTTTATTTTATATACTTTTTTCATTTGGAGCTGCGGGTGTATTTTTGATCGTTCTCGGTCTTAAGAAACTTTTAGATGCCGAACTGGAAAAGCCAATTATTCGTAAAGATGCTGAAGTTAAAAAACCTAAATCTAAGAAGGCTAAAGTCTCAATGATTAAGGGACTCGAACTGTGCTTCAAATCTAAATTCTTATTGGCTATTTCGTCAATGACACTGTTTTACAACGTGTGCACAAATTTGCTTACAGCACTCACCAATGCCTCATATGCATCTGCTGCAGATGCTACTAATCAAAAAAAGGCTGATGTTTCCAACAAATATAAACCTACCGAATTTATTATTACTAACGTCTCAGTTATAATCGTTTTGCTTAGTCCAGTTGCAAGAATCTATGAATGGTATGGTATTGGTCTTTCTTCTAGTATAGCCTTAGTCCTTTCTTTGATTGGGTTGCTCTCAGCAACATACGGAGCTGGTGTTAACTTCAATTCTTGCGGTAAGGATGTAATGAAATTCTCAATTATTGAGTGGCTTAGTGACATGGAAAAGAATCCTATGACAGAGGTCAGGCTTAATTTAGGTTTCTCAGCTGCTTTAAAAGTCTCCAAATATGCTTTCTTCGATATCGTTAAAGAAGCTATTTCTATGAAAATTGATCCTGGAAACAGAACACTGTTCAAGGGTGTGTTTGATGGTGTAGTCGGTAAGCTTGGTAAGTGTGCTGGTGCTGTTTATAATATTGCGATGGAAGGTGTTACCACAAGCAGAGATTGCCGTTATTATGCTCCTATTACGCTTTTGATGGTCATGTCTTTCTGTGTTGTTTGGTTTGCAGCCATTGTTTATCTCCATAAAAAATACAAAAAGGTGGCCAACAACAAGAATTATCTTTCTCCTGATTATTTCAACTGGGCTAAAGATGAGTTCAATACAGCAGAATAATTAATAAAATTAATTTTTAATTACAGTATTGTGGTTTTATATATTTTTTGTAGAAATTTTTATCTTTTGGTCGTATGTGAACAGTTTAACTATAATTTTATAAATACGGTATTTTTTATACTTAAGCTTAAAGCTAAAACTTATTTGGCAAATGGGTGTAGAGACGATAAAAGCAGCACATCTTACCATTGCAATCGTTCACACTTGAAAGAACGTTGATAAAGGTCGTGCAACTTATAGTTGTTTTTGTTTTGATAATTGCTTTATTTTTATTGAGAATCAAATACATTCTTTTTTAGAAAAGAGATAGCACCAAGTTTATATCATACTTCGAGCATTGCGGCTACAAACCATTGCAGCTTATATAGAAGAAAACTATTTTATAAAGAGGCTCGATAAAATAAGAACAGGACTCAAATATTGAGTTGAATGATTGTGTCAAGTATAAAAATAATTTTAATATTATTTTTACTGGCTGCATCTAAACTCCTTAAACATCAGTAATGGGAAGATTTCCCAGTATTATTTTGTCGTCGAGTACAGAACCTTCAGGGATGTTGATTTCATTTCCGTCTGTTGCACATATAATCACAATGCCCCGAAGAACGACATTTTTTCCAAAAGTCACATTCCCACTGACTGTCAGGGTCTCCAGATCAAGGATGTCAGGTGCGTTCGAGAAGGAGTTTTCAAAGTCTTCAACAGTACAAAAGTTCTTGCCCAAAAGCTTGATTGTTGGAGATGCCTGTGAAATTCTTTCTTTGCTTATACAAAGACTTCCATACTTCTCTGTGTATAAGTTGCTCTGGAGCAAGAAAAGATCTGAACATGTTTTGACTGGCAAAAAGCGTGAGCGCGGCACAACTATCCCACAGTTGTTCTCAAAGTATTTAATCGATGCGCCAAGCGCTGTTTCGAGCTGTATTACCTTCTCGTTATTAATGTTCTTGTTGTTCTGTATTATATCAAGCTCCACCTTAGACTCTGCAATCTGCTTTAAAACCTTCAGATTAATCCATATGGAATTTGTGTTAAAAATTTTAAACTTTCTCACACTGGTAAACTCACTCTTTTTGCAGGGAGGGACCTGTGCAATCTCAAGAAGCATTAAATTGTCGTTATAGTTGACAAGTGTGCCTCCCTTAATGTCAGCACGGGTTTTGTTAGTCACCTCCATACAAAAATCAATATTGTTTTCCACGATATGGTTCAGAATAGTCAAATCAACAGTTGCTCCGAGGTTGTCCACATTGCTAATAAACACGTACTCCTTTCCCTCACTGAGAAGCTCATCGAGCATTCCACTTTTGTTCAAACTGTAAAGAAGATCTCCATGGCCTGGAGGGTAGAAAACATTTTCGTTGATCGGCATAAAGTTCTCTGCGGAAATCCTGGGAAATTTTGACTGGTTAAACGTCTTGATAAAGTCATAGTGCCGTGTCAGTTTCTTGGTCCGCTCGTCAGTATTGAAGCTATTCATCAAGACAAGCGGAACTTCACAGCTATACTTTTTATTAAGATGCTTTATTTGCTTCGCGATCAGATCAATGAAATTCATGTTGTCCCGTACTTTTATAACGCTTTTGGGCCCAACACAGCCCATTGTTGTTCCAAGCCCGCCATTTAGTTTCAACACAGCAAGCTTGGAAATGTTCTTAGAATCGTCCTCTGATATCTTCAGAGTCTCGTAGTTTACAATCTTGCCCTGTGGAGGCTTTATTTTCTCCCAATCAATCTTGTTTCTCCGAGTCGTTAGAAATCTTTGATACAGTTCATAAAAATTATCAAGTTGCTCGGGATCTTCGTGATCTGCTTTCATTGCATCGAGCTCCTTGGACATCATTTTGAGTATCTTGTCAACATGGCATTTATAGTCATCATCCATCAGCGAAACACCGCACTTCTTTTTATATCTTTTCAAGCCTGAAACAAGTTTCAGCATTCAGCTTTATGTTTAAAACCATTTTTCCAATCACAAGTATTAACCGTTAAATACTAGATTGGTTTATGCCGAAGCATCATGTTTGTACTTTATAGCACAAAACCATTTTGTCCTAGTGCATATGAATTTTGGTTGAGAACATTATTACTTCAATATTTAAGCCTTTAAGCCTCTTGAGTTTCTTTTGACAGCAGAAAGCAATCACATAAAAATATTTAACAACAAGTCAGATTAAAATACCCACAGAACTAATAAACACACTAGCAAACTGAGGAAAAAAGATATGTAAAATTCTTATATTAGTAATAAGGCGGAAATTTTTTATTTTAAGACGGTAAGTGTCTGGCTTCAGATTAATTGCCACCGTCTGAGTAGGATTCCAGGCTGAGTAGGATTCCGCAAAAAAAATTTTCAATGGGGAAAATTATGCTGAATCTACAAGCATTATATGCGAAGATAATGTAGTAAAGCCGTTCACATTAA
>JALPMN010000555.1:0-18346 GCA_024243835.1 Enteropsectra breve | reverse complement strand
GCCTGAGAAAACTCCCCGTATTCCAGCACCTCCGGGGCCAGCCCGAATATGCCCCCATGGAACTTCCTGATGATACTCTCCCCCTCAGGCAGTACCTGCGAGAGCCCGAAGTCTGAGATCTTTATGTGCCCGTTGGCCGCAAGAAGTATGTTGTTAAGCTTCAAGTCTCCAACAATGATATTTTTGGAATGCAAAAACTCAAGTGCCAGAATTATCTCGGTGGAATAAAAGTGGACCTGTGCCTCTGTGAATGTCTTGGTTGCCAAGTGAAAAAGCATGTTTCCTCCCCCGCAGTACTCGGTGCCAAAAAACACGTAGCGCTTGTCGTAAAAGAAGTATTTGAAGGATGCCACGAATGGGCAGTTCCCGGTGCCTATCAGACGCAGCACTCTTTTTTCGTTGCTTATCAGCCTTAGTTTCTCATATGTGTTGTACATGTGCTTCTTTAGCACTTTAATGGCTATCTTTTCGCCGTTTATCTTGTTTTTCCCCAAAAGCACCTTTCCATACGATCCGCGTCCCAAAAATGCCTGGATTTCAAAATCCACGATTTTATGGGTGGAGTCACTGAAAATATTCGTTTCGAGCATCGAGTCGACTATTTTCTCCTTTGCAACTGGTGCTGATTTGCATGTTCCACAAATAAGCTTTTCACACTCCTTGTGAAACTTGGCCTTGCACTCCTCACAGCTCAGCATTGTGGCCAGAAGATCGATTCTTTCGCCGCAGTGCCTGCAGTACTCATTTCCCTTCGGATCTTCTGGCTTAAGCGAATGCATTGTGTCGCACCGGTGCCTGAAACCAGTATTTTCTGTGTTCTCCAACAGCTTGTCTTTAATCACACCGCTCTCAGCACACCTCTCAACTTCATCGTTTTTGTCCAAAATAAGAATTGCCTCATTCTCACTGTTGAGTTTCTTAAGCGCCTTCTCTACATCACCTGATAGCTTGGTCTCAGGTGCCCTGCCAACACATTTATAGAGAATCTGGTGGCTGCAGTTCAGGTGTGCCTTTAAGTTGCAGTAAATGCAGAAATACGACTCAGAGGATATCGGGCAGAGCTTGTTGCACACAAAGCAGTAGAAGGGCGGGAATCCGGATGTCTTGACAAGGGGATGGCCCTTGAGCACCAGTATGTTCTTGCACTCGGGCAGCAGTGTTATCTGCCTGTATCTTTCAAAGCTTATTTTTGTATTCAGAATGTTGTAGGATTCTAAAATAAAACTCACCTCCTTCCCGTTGAACTCAACAAAAAATGCTGTTGGTATCGAGATCAGCCCGTAGATTGAGTTTGTTTCTTTCTTTATTAAAATAATTTCAAACAGCTTAGAGCAGGTCATCTCTATCTTGATGGAAGGCACATTTTCACTTAGTTTGAGTCTGGCAGTCTCGTGTCTGTCGAGGAGGATGCAGAGCGTATCGGCCTCATTAAGGGGATCCAGTTCAAAACCTAACGAATCTAATATCAAAAACCCGCCATGCTTTTCCAGTCTTGTGTGGGGCGTGCAGGCCGCCTCTGCTTCCTTCTGCGCCAATTTGAGAAAATAGATCTTGTTTTCTATGAATTTAAGCCTTTCTTCGGCTTCGTTATTCACAGGCTCTGCCTGCAGAATGTTTTTGCATCCATCGAGCAGCAGTGTTTCTGCAAACATCAGATCGTTTATGGTGCTGGCAGAAAGAAGCGTTGAGGTGGACTTGTATTTGTTGTAGTCCATCAGGATGTCTATCTTGTGCTGTACACTTTGCTTCGTTACCCCGTCAGTAGATTTTAGTTGTTTATTTAAGGTTTTCAGCAGCTTTTCCCTATTTGTCTCATCCATAAACAGAAGGTAAATATTGTTTTATTTCTTAGTTTGGCAAAACATTGCGATTAAAACTCAAAGTACCTGTAAATAATACAAGGAATAGAAGACATTAGATAAGAATGACTAGAGTAAGGATTTCCAGCAATACACATCTCGCTGTGGTTTATAAAAGAGCATTGCAATAATAAAAAAATATATTAAACAAATACAACAATAGTCTTTAAAGTAGTAAACACATGGATATTCTAATTATACAATACTAGTCTTCAAAGTACTAATTTATTTAGTATAGAAATGGAATTCATAAGTTAGTATAAAAATGGAATTTATAAGTTAGTATAAAAATGGAATTTATAAGTTAGTATAAAAATGGAATTTTATGTTATTATTTATCTTTAATTAAATACCCATGATTTTAAGTAATCACATTTTATAAGATTTATAAATGTGTATAACATTAAAAATATTAATAATAGTGTCTTTAGTATAGTTTATTAAGCCATATTAATATTCAAACCAAGAGCAACCTTTCTAATATCAGCGAATGCATTGGAAATCTCGAATCCAAGAGAGGCCTCAGTGGTGATACCGGCACCAAGAGAGAAGGCAGCAATCGTAGAGACGCACTCGGCAATGGATGCCTCAATATCAGACTCGTCGATAAGAAGAACGTCTTTTCCGTAGATCTCCTTGCCCTCGAAAATCTTGAGAATATCGAGACCAAAAGCAAATGGCTTGATGTTAAGCATTGTAAGCAAGTTGGCCTCAGAGATACCAACGGTTTCACCGGCCTTTATTAAAGTGTGATCAGAGACAACATCAATTTTACTCTTGTTGATCTTGGTGGTGATCTTGGCATTCTGGAAGAGATTAATCTTCTCTGGGGGCATTCCTGTGGGTCCTGCTGGAATAACCACGTCCTTGGTGGCTACATCACCGGCAACTGCGTGTGCATCTCTGAGATGGCCGTTGGATGCGTTGTAAATGGATTTTGGATCGGAGTTGTCGAAGAAGGCAATGAGAACATTTCCCTTGATGTTGTCGATTACATTCTTGAACTTTACTGGGTCGAGCTCAGAGAGTACCTTTTTGATAATCTTGTTCTTGGCGAAAAGAATCTTGACCTCAGATGGGAGCTCATCAATGATGTCCTTGAACTGGGTGGACTGGACCTTGTGGATGTTGAGAATCATGTACTTCTCGTGTGTGGAGAAGAGATCCTTTGTCTTCTCAAACATTTTTGCCTTTCTTTCTTTGCTGACTGATGTAACACTTACCATTCGAAGGACTAAAATAAAAAAATTTTGTAAAATTTTTGTAACAACAAAGAGCAGACAAAATTTTACAGCAGCGCATCATAGTGAATAAATTAGAATATGCAATATAGAATTGAATATATAGTGGAAGACTATAATATTGTTTAAAATTTAAAATCTTTAGAGCAAAAAGTATACCACCTGTTTATATAAAACAGAGATGTAGTTTTACAATAGTCAATACAAGGTATATTATACACTACATAATATTAAGATAAAACATTTTTCAACCTGTGCAATAAGCATACTTTTAATAACACTCTGTTCCTTTATTGCAGTAATTTAACAAGCTGAAAGATTTTTATTATAAATCTATAGACAAGGATTTTACAATGATAGCACAATAATTTTATCTCACTTATGTAATGAAGCAATTGACTGACTTATCAATACGCAGGAAAATGGTGTTAAGAGTGATAAATAATGCCGAACGATGATTGTAACTCATGAAACAGAGTCGATTTATTGAAAATACCAGTATTAACATGTTCATTTTACATTAGAGAATTATAATCAGAGTCTGAAACACATCTATAGTATTAAAATATAGTAGAGTGTTAAAAAATAATTTTAATTTTAATATGAGCACCATAACTAAAATAGTCATATTCAATAAAATTTAATATCGCAATATTCATATCGCCAGGTTTCTAACATTCACCATTATCGCACGGGACTCTTCATTTATCTTGCACACCCCCAGCAAAGACTCCGCTATTTCAAACATGTTGTCTCTTAGTGAAATGATTATAAACTGGGAATCAACACTGGAAAGATACTGCGCGATGACACCCACATTTTTATAGTCGAGGGCAGCATCGATCTCATCCATCACGTAGAACGAGGATGGCCTGAATTTGTGCAGTGCAAAAATAAGAGAAAGGCTGCTCAGAGTCTTCTCCCCACCGCTGAGATGTGAGATCTGCTTCCATGCCTTTTTAGGGGGCATTATGCTCAGAATAATTCCCTCTGCAAACGGATTCAGATAGTCCACAAGATCAAGCTCTGCATTCCCCCCGAATGTTATGGCACTGAATATCTCCCTTATGTTTTTGTTTATCATGTTGAACCCGTCCATAAATTTGTTGTATCGCTGCGTCCTGTCATTTTCCAGGCCACTTTTAAGTTCCGTTATTTTGCTGCTCAAAAAGTCATGCGATCCCTTGATCTTTTCGTAACTTCCACGTGCAGCCACATAGTCAGCAAAAATAGCCCTGTACAGAGCGGCATCCTCCTGTGTCGTATCATGGCGCTCTGCCTTTTTCTTGTTAAAATATTCTTCTTCTTTACGCGCGATCTCTTCGATCATCTCACGGCTCTTTTCCAGCAGCTCCTTGTCTGTCATTTCATAAATATCCTCGTTTTTACTATCACTTCTTTTGATATCAGGCTCTTGCGCCAGTAGCCCCTGCTCCCGCAAAATTCCCTTAATTAAAAAATGCTCTGTTTTTATTGCCTGCTCCTTCTCCTCGCAGTTCTTCAGAATCTTCAAAGACTCTTTCTGCTTCTCCCGCACCTCTTCGATTTTATTACGGCTCTCTGCCTCCTGCTGATACTCTGCTCCTATTTCATTTCTTCTCTTGCTGATTATCTCCCCCAGATCTTTAAACCGTGCAAATACCTCCTTGTACTCGCTCTCAGCCTTTTCCAGCATACTTCCGTCATATTCAGGCACCCTTATTTTGCCATACTCATTTTTTAGATTAGCCAGCTCCTTTTCCATGCAGTTCACATCAATCTCTTCAAGGGCACACATCTTAATTTTAAGCTCCTGATTTATTTTCTCCATATAGCATATTTTTTCATTTATTATCTGAATATCCCCTCGTGTGGTTAATATCTCAACCGGAAGCTTTCCAAAATTATTATTTTCCAGTTCTTTTTTAATTTCACTAATTTCAGTATCCAATTTAGCATTGAGCTCAGACTTCATGCCTTTCTCCAGACTCTTGGCCCTGGCCTGCAATTCACCAATCCGTCTGAGTGATGCGTTGTATCTTTCAGTTGCATCCTTAAAATTCCTTGCTTTATCCAAGGCACTTTCCTTTTCTGCCAGAAGAACCTTCATTTTCTCATAAATACTTTCAAGTTCTGCCGAGCTTTTGATTTTCTTCTGCATTTTGCCTCCGCTCATCACTCCGCTCTTCTCAAGCAGTTTTCCGTCCTGTGTTACGACTCTTCTGCGCACCCTTCCAAATGCCAGTTCTTTTGCCTCTTCAAGACTGGCCACCACGAGTGTGTCTTTGAAAGCAAAGTAAAATGCCTTAATAAAATTGTTGGCACACTTTATTTTCTTGTACAGAAGACTACCGTTATTTTTATCATTCTGATTATCCTTCGGCTGATTCTCAATTCTGTCCAGAATTATAAATGTTGTTCTGCTTAGTCTGTTGCGGTTGATTATGGAAATGCATTCCTCCGCTGCTGCTGTTGTCTCAACAACAATGCTGTTAAGAGACTTTGTTGCTGCATCAACAGCCATTTCATAGCCTGTTTCTATTGTGCCCAGGCTTTTCAGGGGCCCATAAACGCCCTTTACATTCTTAATCGCATCAACCACCTCACACTCCCGTTTGTATGCCGCTTCAACATTACGAAACTCATCAGCACCTCGCTTTCTCCTGTGAATTTCATTGAGTGTTTCCCGCATGTCTTTCTTCAGAGCTGCTGTTTCATTTGCTAGCATTTGCATATCCTCACTATTCACTGCTAGTGGCTCTGTATTTGCATTCTTTATTTCTTGAATTGAGTTTTGTATCGCTGAAATTTCATTTACGGTCTTATTTTGCTTCTCCTTTTCTTCCATTAGTGAAACCAGTCTTTTTTCAGCTTTTGTCTTGGCACTTTCAAAAATGTTTAGTTCCTTGCTTGTTGACAAAATCTGCTGCTTATCAAACAGGCTCTTTTTTAGATTTTTAATTTCCTCTAAATTTTCTGTTATTTGACCCGAATAAAGTTCCTTTTCTCTTTCCCAGCCATCCTGTTTGTTCTTTCCATCGGCTATTTCATCCTCCAGTCTTGCTATTTCTTTTTCCAAGCGTTCTTTCCTGCTTTCAACGTTCTTTCTCTCGCGCTCCTGCTTTTGTGCCTCTTTTTTTATTTTCAAATATCTTTCTTCGCGTCTCTTGATGTCCAAACTGTCCCTCTCTTTCTCCATATTCTTGAGCTCCTCTTTGGTCTCGCTATTCTTTCCTTTCAGTTCCTCCAGTATTGCTTCTGCCTCAGCAAGGCTGTTTGCAAGCTCTTTCAGTTTGCGCTCGCTTATTTCGCGTTTCATCTGCACAACCCTGTTTTTCATTTTCAGACTTTTATCCTTGTATTTCAAAAGGTCAATCTTCTCATCGGTCTTTTCTTTTTTATACAGATAGTCTGATTCCAGAAACTTGAGATTCGTTGATACCATTTGCAGCTCTTCAGACTTTTGCACAATTTCATTTTCAGTGCTTGCGATTGAAGCCTTGTACGATGTTGTTCCGACACAGTCCTCAATGTATTCCAGCAGCTCATGTGGATTGAGCTGCGCAATATTCTCAATTTCTCCCTGTAATATTAGAAAGCGGTTATTGTCAAGATCTATTCCCTGCATCTTGAGATACTCAGCAAGCTGTGCAGATCCGATCTCCTGGTCATTCAGCTCGTATCGCGAGGTGCAGTTCCTTGTTCCATCCCTCGCTGCATTTCCCAGTCTTAAGGACCGCGTAATCCTGAAATCATTGAAAACAAGACTTACCTCGCACTCATCACACCCATTTGTTATCAGATTTTTGAGCATTGCATGCCGCAGCTTCTTGGCCCTGTATCCGAGCACAAACAGGATCGAGTCGATTATGTTGCTCTTCCCGCTCCCGTTCGGCCCCACTATTGCTGTGAAGTGGCTGTCCAGCCCTGCAATCACATGGCTGCCCTTGAAGCTTTTGAAGTTTTTTATCTCAATGCTCTCTAGTTTCAGTGGCATCCTAACAGGGCTAGAAACATATGCGTGCTAATACTGAATCAGAAAATTAAAAAGTGTTTATTATAGGAACAGCCATTATAAAGCATCATACAAAATTATATTTTAACGTAGTTCTATTTTAATCAAATGATTTAAAAGATAGGTGTTTGTATTCAAGCCTAAATGAATCATTATTACTCAACAGTTATGAGCATTAGAAAACTTTATTTACAACACATTATTTAAAAGTTAAATGCAACTAAACGAACACTTTGTAATAACATGAACCATTTCAAGATCATAAATGACAATGGCTAATTTTGTTAATAGCTAGTTTTGTTAATAGCTTAATTATTTAATGCCATGGGTAGCAATATTATACACTGGTTAACAATAAGATTTCTTCATCATGAAAATTTTGCGATTTAAACTAAAAATTTTGTAGCCCCAACTGAGCTGGAAGTTTCTGCGAGGATTAGCGATAATCTTAGGAAGGTCTGAGACGGGGCGCTGGATCGAAAGGATCGGCAGCTAAAGCTGTCACCGGTGTTAAAAGAAACAGTAGCATCTTTACAGTACCGCAAGGGATGATCGTAAAGGTGCGTGTAAATACACCGGGCTCTAACGAGAATAGTCGAATGCAGAAAGCAGCTGTTGCTGTAACAGAATTCAGACTACTCTCCGGCTCAGTTATTTTTTAATCAAGTTTTAGTATTTTTATCCATATTATTGAAAATATACAAACACCCTGTTTTACAATTCTTTTAAACATCAGTTTGCCTTACTGTTACCCATATGATATCTTTAAAGTGTTTTACAAATTATTTATGTATAAAATAAAAAGACATTTAAATAAGCAATTCTTTAAAAATTTATCATTAAAAACTTTATTCCTTAAAGAAGTATCTCATCATCATCTGTCTTTTCATTTTTTGCTTTTTCTATTTTTTCCTCCTTTCTCTGGCGTGCCTCGTACTTCTCATGCTCAGTCTTCATTTTCATTTTAAGCTCATGCGGCAGGAATCGGTGCTTTGAAATTCTTGAAATTTCTCCGATGTTCTTGAACTTCTCCTTCAGTGCCTCTTTGTATTTCAATGAGTCTTTTTCAGCCCGTGACATCGGCTTGCTCTTAGCAGATGCTTCTGCCTTCCACAGTCTCAGGCACCCGTCATCGCTTCCAGAAACAACGTATCGCGCATCGCTGGAATATGCCACGCCATTCACAATCTGCATCCTATCGTTGTAGTAGCAGTCTCTGGACTTTCTGTCTTTTAGATTGAAGAATCGTATGGTTTTGTCGTAGCTTCCTGTTGCTATTTCCTTGCCGTTGGGAGAGAATGCGAGTGAAACAACAGCATTCGCATGTCCCCTGAAGGTATTCAGCGGCTTTTCTAAATTCCTGATATCATAGGAATAGCTGTTGCCATCGTCATTTCCAGCAGCCAGAAGGAATCCCTGCTGTGGATTGAAATCCATCACATGTGCGCCTGCGCAGTTTATTTCAGCAAAATCCTTGCATGTTCTGTTGTCGAAGAGTTTTATGGACAGTGATGTTATTCCGCCCATAATCGCCTTGAAAGACGAATTGTATTTTACTTTTTGCACATCATCAACCATGAAGTGGTTCTTGGGTGTTTCCCGTTCAACATCAAAAATAGAAATGCCATTTCCGGTTCCTACAGCGAGATCGCCAGCGATGTCTATTGAATTTACCCGTGCATCAGATTTATAGACTAAATGGGGGCCAACAACTGTTCTCCCCTGTGCTGCGTATATCTGGTTTGATGTGTCCATTGCAATGCTGCTGATAGAATCATCAAAGCTGATTGTATTCACAAGCTTTCTGGCTGTCAAGTCCCACACTGAGACTTTGTTGTCGTAGCTCGCCGTGGCGAATGTATGGGCCGCGGGGTCCTTCACCAGCAGATTAATTCCCTCTGTGTTCTGCGAAAGTGCTGCGACAAACGGCTTGGCAAACATCCGCTCCATTTTTGTCGCATTCAGTGCTCTCACATATTCTCGTTCGAGCAGCATTGGATGGTGTACCGGATCTTTGCTGTACTTTTTGATATAAACATCAGCCTTCCTCTCTTTGACTCGCTCGTTTTTGTTGTAGTATACTGCATCTATTTTTTTCATTTTTCTGGTCAAAAATTTTATTTTTTAAAAATTCTGTTATTTCAGATGAAAAAAATGGATTTTTTAAAAAAGGAAATTTGCAGTAGCATTAGTCATAACAGAATTGAATTTTGAAATAATCTATATCAAAATATTTTAGTTTTTATTTATGACATTTTTTTCTTGTAAATATAGTGATAAATATTTTACGTGCTCTAATAAGCAATTTATCGTTAATAGTCTTAATCTGTAAATAATGGTTATCAAAAGATGGGTATTTATCTATGCTAGACTCAAAAGAAGGGCTGTTATTCTTATGTTATGGCTTTGATGCTTATAAGCTCGCTATTTTTAAATAGTTTATATTTTTGAAACATACAAAACTACGAAATAACACCACGGTTTAAGATTTTGAAACAGAGAATATTTTAGAGAATGTTTTACTCACTCTATGAATGCATCCATAGATAAACTAACGCAGTATTTTGACTCTGCAATCGAAAAGCCGGTTGAGAAAGAGGCACTGAAAAATGGAATCAAGGGCGATGTGGTGCAGGCGAAGCTACTGAGGGTCCTGCTGAGCATGGCACAGGAAGGCCACGATCTGAGCTGTGTGTCAGCGGACATTCTGAGAATAATCGATTCGCTTGATGCGAGGCAGAAGTCTTTCGCATGCCTCTTTTTACGATGGTGCAAACGAGATGATAACAAACGAGATGATATAAAACAAAAACTCTTCGAAAATGCATTCACCAGTACGTTTGTTGCCGAGCTAAATAGCAAAAATGTGAGTATTCAGAAGAAGGCACTCACTGATCTTGTTGCTCTTTCAGATGTTTCTGCTCTCAAAAACTATATCTACGATGTTAAAAAGATATGCGTTCAGGAAAATCCTGAGGCGCATGCATCGCTGGCCCTGGCTATCGGGCAGCTTTATCTGAAAGAAAAGGAGCTCTTTGCAGAGCATGGCTTTGCGCGTATCTTGAAAAGCCTGTTGAAATCCGATGACAAAGTAGTTCTTCAAAATGCGCTGCGCTCGCTTTTAGTCATTGAAAGGCACGAATGCCTCGTCGAAGACAACATCCTTGCGGAGCTTTTAGCTGCACACCATTTGACTGAGGACTTTTCTCTACTGCGTATTCTGCTAACAATAATCAAGTATCGCCCCTTCTCAGATGTCTTTACGGATCATCTAGAAAATCTCGTTTATTCCACTGATTTATCTCTTTTTTACCTTTCAAGCAAGATTCTGCTTAATAACCTGAGGATAGAACCTATAAGGATAATGGAACATGCGCTTGGTTTTATCAACACGAGAAACGAGCAACTGTACAGTCTCCTCATTTATATTGATAGACTTATATCGCTTGGTATCGGTGCAGATAGTTCTTATTTTTTGATCCATTCGGATGATCCTGAGTATATTAAAATGCGCAAAATTGCTATTCTCTTTAAAATCAAAGATGATCTCGCAATACAGGAGATCAAAAGAGAGTACAGGAGATGCGTTGGAACGAGGGCACTAATTTTCAAATTATCTTTGGAAAATGGTATTTTAACTGAAATTGCTAAAGATATGGATACTGATTCACTTGCAACGCTTTCAGCCATTTACTACACAAAAGATATCTCAGATGAGTGGAAAGTGGCTATTGAGGGACATTTTAATGGGATTAAACAGCCCAATCACCTGAATGAAATAATAGAAGTCTCACTGAAGTGCTGCAAAGGCATTCCAACATTTATAAATGAGGCTGACAGGATGGAAAATGCAGTAACACTGTTAAGGTTTTACTCACTGATGTTTATTGATCAAAAGATTAATAAAGAAGAGTGCCTGGAAAAGCTGGAAGAACTAAGCAGAGAAAATCCCAAAAACAGAAGGATTTCTATCATAATAAGGCATATCGATAACATTTCAGCAGATATTTTCACCCCGCCGCGGAAACTAAGCTTTTGCAAACGCTCTAGTGAAGAAGAACTGTCGGTTGACTTTCATAATACTGCATCAGGTGATAGTTTGCTCTCTGTAGACAATGAAAGCATCGATGAACTCTTAAAGAGCGAGCTTGATACAATACTCAACAAAAGAACATATAATTTGAAGAATTTCCCTCTGTGCATTGATTCCGAGTGATACAAGGGCATTCTGCAGTTTGTGGATGAGAAATTAATTATCGTGAGTGATGCTATCGATACAGAAATTGTGGCTCAGTATGAATTTGATGGAGAGTGTTTTACAAAGACCATATCGCAGGAGGGAGAGACACTTCTTTTAGAGCTTTCCGAGTGCAGTGAAGACAAGCTTTTGAAACTAACCATCAACAATAAGCTCTATAGAATAAGTCTAAATAAATAAGCTTTTATTTCATGTCCTAAACTATTAAAGTATATTTTTAAGAAATGAAAAAAAATATAATCTAAATAAAGGCAAAATTATATCTGGCTCGCCGATTATATTTTCCGGCATCTTTCCACTCATGAAAGATCTAAACATGTTATTTTCTCAAATAATATTCAGTTTAATGCTATTTGTAGATTTTTAAATCGCTTTTTAATGGCCCTTGCAAAAATATGAATAAAAGCTCGAAAGACAGTGCAAATTTTGAGGAGATGATAAAGTGGGAGTATGACTGCCCCGCACCGCTTCCAGGACCGTTTTACATAGATCTCATTCCCAATGTTGACATGAACAAGCATGATGATTCGCAGGATGACAACTTCCAAAAAATACATACCGATTTTGCAGAGTTTTTCCCATTCGATATTCTTGATGAGCTTGCGAAGATGGACGAGAAGAACAACGAGAGCTGGCTGCGTCCTGGAGAGCTTATTGACAGCCACTACTACAAGGAGCAGACCGAGAGGATGAACATGATCAAGAGAGACATAGCCAAGAACACCATTGATACAGCCTTCAACTACATAAAATATCTGAAAGAATCATACGAGGCGGTAGATGATCCGGTGCCAAGCGGGCTGTCGATAATGGAGGAGTTCCCCCTGTTTCCGGATGCTGATTCTGAGTATGCGCTGCTCAATGGCTGTCCTGAAAATGCGCACGAATTTGTCTCACACGGAAATGCAAGCACCTTCATAGACCGATGCTCCATAGATGGTGAGGATTACAAGTGCATTAAGCAGAGCTGTGACAAGAACATTGTAATAGAAATACGGGATAAAAAGGCATACTGGGCAGATGTTTCTTATATGTACAAGCTAGATAAATGATAAAATAATAAAAATTGAGTTTCTTTAATAAAGTAGCAGACACAATTGTTGTATTTTGAATAACTACAAGCAGAATGGATTTTTAAAATTCTAAAATGTTTAATAGTAACGATCTCATTTCTTTATTTGGCTTTTAATAAAAGATTAATATCCATTCAAAACAGTATTAGATCAAGATTTTATTCTAGAATTTACCACTCGTATTTTAAAGAGAAGTATCCTAATTTGTTTGTGTTGCGGCTGAAAATACTTTTGCATGAAAAAAAATGAAAGAAGTGCATGAATATTTATTTATTAAAGAACGATTTGTAACAAAATAATACTGCTATTCATGTGTTAAACATTATTTTAGCAACAAAGTTGTTTAGATAAAAAACAGTAGCTTTTCTTTCAAGGCCCTAAGCCTCACCCTTGTCCACTCAACATCAGTCATCCAGAGATCAGCCGCACACTCCAGTTGTGAAATTAGCGATGCACCCAGCATTGCTGTTTCATAGTAATTTTCTAACTTCTCTGCCCCCTCACAGTCTCCTTTTACTGAATAAATATTTTCACTGAGTTTCTCCAGTTTTTCTTTAGAAAACAGGTATTTTTTCCTATTTTCAAATGCCTCTGTAAATGTGCTGCCCCTCTCAAAAACGTAATAGTGTTCTGACAGGTTATTCTCAGTTACAGGATTTTCCGCTTGTTGTTGGGCCTCTTTTTCAGTTTCGCCTTTGATTATTAAACTCTCATTTCCAGCATCACTCGCTTTCATCTTCTCTTTATGCTCCTTTAACAGATGAGTCTCTATTTTCTCCTTACTGTCTTCCTTATACTCGCATATCATGCAGCTGAACCTGTGAGAATCATCTAGCACCCGCATGCGGCTGAACTCCTCAACAAAATCCTCATCATCGATAGTAGTTTCTGGATATTGCTCTTCCATCTGCTTGTACTCGTAGGCATCAGCCAGCATAAAGTCGTCGATAAAAGAGAATCCATTTTCATAAATATAAATTGAATTATTTTTGGAAAGTCCCAGGCTGATGCTTAGGGACATCGGCAGCAGCATTATGCCTCTGTAGCACAGCTTTGTGACAAAAATATCAACAAGAGAAATTAAATCAGATCTGCAAAAGAAATCTGAAAAAATAAGCTGTACAAAACGGTTTTTTGAATCGTTGCCACAGTCATTCGTCTTTATCTTTTTATCTTCTGCTTCATTAATACACGATTGCTCTTCTTTTCCTGAAGGCTCCTCTTCACTGGCAGATTCATCGGCAAGATCCTCTTCGCTGAGCGGCTTTAGCTGTGTAAGAGCCTCGCATATCTGCTGGTAGAGTTTGTCTTTGCACACAGAAACATTCTGGTACTTCTCTACATTGTAGCGGGAGTTATGGAAGAGATCAGTTTCGATTCTTATGTCTTCGATGAAGAGACATCCATTGTCGATAATCGTCCTAAGAGGCCTGTATTTTCCGGTGTATTTGGGATATTTGTACTTATCTGGGACATAAGAGGTAATGTCTGAGCGCATGAAGTAGCTGGTTGTATTTTTGTTTGCTGTTGCTATCGGCACAAAGCAGTGCTCGCTGTATTTGGGGCTGTACTTCATTTCAGGGTGACTTTTGCATATTATTTTTTTAACCTTTTAGAGTAAAAAAACAAAAGAATAAAAAGCTATGTAACGTAATTCAATCATACAAGGTTTAATATATACTCTCTAAAGTAAAAATTTTTTAATATAAAAACACCATGCACTGAATATTATCGATAATAAAGAATTCAAGCATTTAACGATGAGTTTTAATAAAAGCTTGAAGCCGGAGCAAACCTCTTGCTTTTATCTTCTTTTAATTTTTCCAAAAATTTTACCCATGAATCTCCCAACCGGCATTTTGCTCAATGACAAAAGGTCAAAGGCTGAGAAGGCGCTGGCTGCACAAGAAAAATACAAAAAGCCGAAAATGCCGTCTTTGGCTTTCGTAAATGGGATAAAAACACTCGATGATCTAAATGCACTGTCTTTGCGTACGAAAAGAGAAATTTTAAAAATTTTGGAAAGTGGAGCTATTGATGAGAATTTGGCCGTAGAGAACAATGCGGCACTGGAACTATTTTATAAATGCTGCCTAGTTTATAAATATCGTAAAAATGATGAGGTAAAGTCACGGCACTGGGAACAGCTGCTGCTAAAGACTCTGGAAAAAAACTATACGGCTTTAAAGGCGAAAGAAGCCCAAGTATTGCAAGGAAAGAGCACCAAAATGATTACCGTGGGCTATAGGTTTATGAAAAACATATTCATTTTCTTTAAAAAAGCCACAATTCAAAAGTTCATCAAGGCCTCCGTCTTTAATATGAAGGAAGCATTAAACTTTCTTAGTAACATAAAATCGAAGCTCCCGTACAACTTTATAGATCTCGTATTTGAGGACAAAGCCCTGCTGGATGATGTTGATCTGTTTGCAGGGATGAACCACATGCAGATTTCATCTGGCACTGCGTACAATGAGGATGTATTTTCTCATCTTTTGAAATACCGGAAATTCAAGAAATTCATTTTTAACTACTGGCAAAATATCAATTTTGTTGATAATATGGCTGCATATGCAAACAGAGGTGACTACACATACTACTATAGATACAAGCACATTGCACACGCACCCATCATGCCGCTGCCCAAAGACTATGAGCGATACGAGTTTTTCAATAACGACAAGCATTCTCCTGCAGATATTTATGACTATTTTGTAAATTTCAGCTACAACAAGCCAATGGGCCTATATTTGTCAAAGAACATTGAGCAAGTCATTGCTCTGCTGAAGAACTATCCATTTTTAGAGGATCTTCTGAAAGCAGCTATAGAAAATGATGCAGCTCTGGCCGGCACTATATGGAAAAGGCTGTACACAGAGGAAGACGTATTTCGTCGCCTAGTTTACAGCTATAAAAATATGTGTGATAGCACTGCGATTGATAAAGATCTTTTTAATATAATCACAAAAAACTATGCTGATGTTACGATCAAAGAGGCAGAGAAATACATTAACTTCATTTATGAAGATGAGCTTATTGACTATTTTAAGGAGAGGTCAGCTGCAGAGATAATCCCAGGCATTAACGAATGGAGCTTTGTATTCTACTGCAAGGTATTTTTGATACAGTTAAAATCACAAAGCGACAAAGCAACGCTAATACAGATATTAAACTGCGTATTAAACTATGATTCATATATCAAAGCAGCACAGGAAAATACAAAAAGTAGAGCCTTTGAAAATGTTGCGAGACTGCTTGACAGAATCTTTGAGTTTAAAGACGGTGATATTTACGAGAGGTTAAACCCTAACTTGAAATTTATATATGCAGCAAGAAATGAGGAGTTTAGGGCTTTGTTTTTGGAAGAACAGCCACATAGCTTTTACAGTGAGTATCATCGGGCAGAAATTAATCATCTAAATGGAAAATCAACATTCACTGGTCTAGAAGGCGTTGATAATATTGAGAAAGCGTTTAATTTAGTGTTTATTCACCGTGATATCGCGAAATACTATATTGTTGAGTTATTTGATGGCTTTATAAGTGAAATAGATGATCAGATAGAAAAGGAAGTAGCACAAAAAATGGCTCTTGATAATGAGAAAATAGAGAAGGAGCCAGCCGACTTTTCCTACAAAAGAACACTGTTTTATCTGCAGAATAAAGAAGACTACCGCAGCCAGAAAAAGCGCATAGAGTTTGTATTCAGGCAAACACTCAACAATAAATACACGCTTTATATTCTGCTAGACAAAATACTGAGTATTCTGGGAAGCCCTGCAAACAGTCCCTCAAAGATACTGCTGCTCTCGTACATCAGCCCTGCACTGCTTACCAGGGAAGATGTTCTTAAGTTCACGGACAAAATCATCCCGTTGCTCAACAACACTAACAACACCATTTGTATTTTGTCTAAAAGGGCGCTCAATTCAATATCTGTTGAAAATCAGGAGATTAATAACGTCTTTGCAGAGCTTGTGCAGGCGCTTGTGGACAAGAAGTACGCCCCCTCATTCTTTTCTATCTTCAGGAATATACTTTTTAATAACTACCTTTGCTTTAATTCACTTAGTATTTTGCTACAGGTGTTCTTCAAATATATTTCAGAATATACGAACGATGTGCTAGACATCCTTTTGAGAATACAAAACATAACGAAAGAGACAGATCTTCTGTGTGCGGGAAGCCTTATTTTCAATAATCTGAATAAGTATGCCGTGCAGAACTTGTACAAATCAGAGGAGGTCTGTGTGGTGAGCAGAGTGTATGCCATTTACTCGAAGTTCGAAGACTACAAGATTTTAATTGAGAATTCACATAAAATGCAGACTGCGACTTATATGGTCAAGATATTAAAGTCCAAAGGCGATTCTGTGCTGAACAAGCAAATACTGCAGTATGTGTTGAGCGGTAAACAGGGAAGCATCAGTCCTTGCTTCATTGCAGCTGCCTGCGAGTTAAGTGAGTTTAACACATACATTAGCAGTTTTATTGACATTCTCAAAGGCTTGTTTTTAAGCCAGCTGCAGAATGAAAGGGAAGTTGCTGTAAAAGCCTTTAAGCAGATTTTGAACAAAGGCAGTGATATTGAAGATGTCAGACGCCATGTGTTCCTTTTTGTAGTAAAGAGTGCTATATATGAGGACCATCTGGTGCGCCTGAACTGTCTAGAGCTAATAAGCCATGTGCCACTCCTGTTTTACATGAAGAACGATCCGCATCTCTTAGTTAGAAAGAAGGCATATGATCTGTGGAAGGACTGTGTTATTAACCCGAACAAGGAGCTTAAAGAGCACAATGCACAGGTTCTCGACTTTATTTATTTTTATCACATAAAGAACTTCAGAGAATCGGTTCTGAGTGCCATGAATGAAATGGCTGTTAAATACACGGCAAGTTTAGAGCTTTATTACAGCAAAGTTATTTTAAATGGAGTAGAGAATAAATCTCTTTCTGCAGAAATAATTACGGCCTTTGGCCTTGACTGTGAGATTTCTGAATTTAGAAAAAATGAATTTATTTTAGAGATGGCAGTTAAAAACAAGAGGCTCTACAGCGAATGTACTGAATTTGTGGTGAATAACTATTCAGAGGCTTTGTTTAACCTGCTGTATGAACGAGAAGACTTAAGGGCCGAGCTAAGAGAGAAACTAGAGATGGAAGTGCTGTTGAAATACTGTCAGACAAATTCATCATTGGCGATGGACATGTTCGAGGAGACAAACGACGGCGCATTTTTGAAATTTTTGGGAGAAAATGAAAAGTTAGAGACTTTGAAGGTGCTGATTTCGAGAGACATCTGTGCAGGGCAGGGAAGTGCCATAAATAATGGCTCCCATACAACAGAAAATATAAAATGGCTTTTTAGCAGCATCCAGGGCAATAGAGAAGTTGAAGAACTTCTTCTAAGCGTCAATTCGCTCTACAGCCTGTGGTATCTTAAGGAGTATAAAGAGAATTGTGGCAATCTGCAGCAGCTCTTTATTAGAATATTTGATCAAAATAAAAAGTGTGAAGAACTTATACGCAGGGAGTATATGAGCTACATCAAAGGATGCAGCTTTCAGATGGTAGGCAGCTATGAGGCTCTCTTAGCGCTATTGCTAGAGGATGAGGATAAAACAGCATTTGAGAGAGCAGTGGAACTCATTCACCGAATGTGCGATGATAAACACGGTGCAGACAGAACTTTGTCTCAGAAATGCACAGCATTTATTTTAAGGAGCTACTTAATGGATGCACGCAGAGAATCTGCACAGGCTGCGGTTAAAAGTCTTTATCATACTTATAAAGAAGAACTCGGATACTTTAAAACCATGATTGAGAACAGCAATTTAAATAATTAAAATGAATCAATTTAATATCTTTAACGGGACTGCTTTTAGCATGCTTAATTAAAGCTCACATCATTTTAAGCTGAA
>JALPMN010000589.1:0-25703 GCA_024243835.1 Enteropsectra breve | reverse complement strand
GTTGAACCGAAGGCCGGGGGAATGGCCGAGTTTGAGGCTGCGCTCAAGAAGTACCGGGCGAAGATCGAGGCCAAGAAGCCATCGATACTCCTCTGTGTGTTCAGGGGAAAGGCATCGGAAGGAATCGACTTCAAAGACGAATACGCCCGGGCAGTGGTGGCAATTGGAATTCCATTTCCAAGTGTGAAGGATCCACAGATAGCAGCAAAAAAGGAATACAACGAAAGATTCAGTGCACGGCAGTTTAACGGACGGCAGTGGTACGAGGCCCAGGCCTACAGGGCACTGAACCAGGCACTGGGCAGAGCCATAAGACATGCGAACGACTGGGGTGCTATTTTTCTGTTGGACAGCCGATTCGGAGAGAAAAGAAGCACAGCGCCTTTGAGTGGATGGGTGGCACAGTTCATCACAACGTATGAGAAATACGAAGAATGCTCTATGGAGTATGCAAAATTTATAAAAAGCAAAAAATAAAATCTATCAATGACTGAATTTCTATAGTTTGAAATTTTTAGTGCCAGTAGTATTCTATAAGTCTTTAAAATGTCTGCTATTATATTTGACAGCTGATATTTCTGAAAAATAAATTTTTAAACAGAATAATTTAAACTTTCAAAAAAAATAATTTTAACTTTCAAAAAAGGATAATTTTAGCTTTAAAAAATTTAAACAAAGTATACCCATCCAGATGAGAACGAATGTGTTATTAGATCTAGTTCTAAACAGTTCAGTGGTAGGCGTTGAGTGCTTCAGAGTTAGCTCAGAACAGGAACCTTCATCCAGCAATGATAGTCTAAGGCGAGAGTCTTCATCAAGCACTGCTTTATCAAAAACGCAAGTAGCATCTTGCGCAGATTTCTTTGATCCTCAAAATTGTGATGCAGCATTTGAATTTCTTACTTCCTGTTCGGCATTCAGAAATTCAGTTGGAGAAGTCTCGTTTAAAGAGAAGCGCAAGATATTGTCTGCACTGCATTTATTTATTGATAATAGTCAAGCCTGGCCCAAGCTTGGAAGAAGTCAAAATTTTATGTATGGTTACGAAAAGTTCAAACACTACGGTGAATCAATTGAGCAGGAGAGGGAGACATTAGTTTTAAACCATTTCTCTCTGCGTTTTAAATATCTAAAATACATTACAATTGCTTCAAACGAGCGTGAAAAAATCTTTTCTTTTCCTTTCGGCGCTACTATTTTTTCCTATTCTGATTTACATCTATTCCGTGAAAAAGATACTGGCGAAATACATCCCAAGATATTTGAGACGTTTATTGAAAGAGCATATCTAAAGCCATATGAGCCACATAATTTTATTGATATTTCCACCCCAGACAGTCTTATATTTGCGTTAAATAATAACGAACGAAGCGATACTATTGAAACTCGATTTTCTGTACCAATGGAAACTGAAATGATTAACTACAGGATTAAAGTTTTGCTTTTGTGGGAGAATGGAGTATTAACAAAAAGAGAATGGCATGAGAATCCAATGGAGAATGATTATTCCTCTGAATCTTTTCAGTTCTTTACTGAAGAAGTTGCATATGTTTTATATGAAAAAGAATAAATAGCAATTAAGCTTTATTACAAAATTTAAGCCAATATGCTCATTTAAATTTTGCATGTAGCGTATTCTCTGTATGAATCTTATTTTGAAGACGCAGTCATGCATATCTTTTGTTACATTTTATACACTTTTGTTTTACAGTAGATCCTTTTCGGCGCTATTTTCTCATTTATGGCAGTATAAGTCTATGCTAGATTATAATGAATAGGTTTTCCGTCTCTTCATTTGAACAAAGCTCTTATTATGCCATTTCATTCATTTTTAACGCCAAAATATGTTTAGAAGAACAGCTGTTGGACTGTATATCTAATGAAGGTTTATATATCATTTCCATCGATATTAATTACTTGATAACTTATAAATTATTTATAGAAGCTTGTTTTAATTTCATTCGCTCACTTAAAGTTCTATTGGTTACACTCGATCAGAAGTAATGGCATTGCCACTAAAATATGAGATTCTCTTAGCCTATCAAAGCACTAGAGGTATATATCTATAATATATCTATATATTGTGAATGCCACTAAATAATCTTATTCTCGAAATTTGCTTTTAAAGGCCTCTGAAAATATTTTTCCATTGGCAGCCAAATTAAACTTCTTAAAAGGATAATTTAAAAATTTTTAGAACCCATGCAGATAAGCAAAAAGTTAGTATATGGGATAATTCTATTTGCTGTCGTGGCAGCATTTATATGCTTCATAGCTCTAAAACAACAAAAGCAATCCCCACCCTGCTTGTGCATTTTCGATCCTCAAAATTGTGATCCCGCATTTGAATTTCTTTGTTGCAACCCATCATTTGCAAATGAAGTTGGAGAAGCTTCTTGTGAGAAAAAATGTTTGATACTTGCGTGGATGAAATTCTTTATTATTCAAACTGGAAAATTAGGCGCTAGAGAAAGAGAAAAATATAAGTCCGATGGTGAAGCCCAGATGGTTTTATTGGATAAATATAAAGACCTGAATCCCGCAGAATTGACACTAAACTTTATCATAGGTTTTGTGTATTTTATTCCTACAATGGCAGACCCAAAATACAGAGATGGGGTAGAATGGACTCTGTTTGGCCCTAGTGTTTATGCTTATTCTGACATTCATCTTTTCTTAGAGAAAAGTACTGATCAAACGTATCCAAAGATATTTGAGGCGATTGTTGAGGGTGCAGGCATAGAGCAGTATGATCCAAAGTGTATTTCAAGACTTGATATTCCAGCAAGTCTAATTTTTACATTAAATGCTGAGGAAAGAGCCAAGAATCTTAAAATTAATTTTTATTTACCACTAGGAAATAAAAAGATGCACTACAAAGTTAAGGCTGTGCTAGTAAAGGAAAATGGGAGGTTAAAATTTATTAGGGTCAAAGAAGATATCAAATCAATTCAACATGCTAACCTGCTCAAGTATGTTAGTGAAAATGCTGAGTATGTTTTATATGGAAGAGACTAAATAAAATTAAACTTTATTTACAAATAATAGCGCTTTATCAACCGTTCATTTTAATGTGCTAAATAAAAATTCTTGTAAGTAAGCGATTAGCCATAGACTCTAATAGATAGACTTTGCCGTGGGTATTGAATTAGCCAACTATTAATCTACTTTTTATTTTTCGATAACGAAAAGTTTCTTTCGCATTTTACGGTGTAATGAGCAAAGTAATGTTTTAACTAAAAAAACTTTATTCGTTAGTTGGCTAATCAAGAACTCATGTTGTAATTTATAAATGATTCAAATGGTGTGATGCCATAGCTGCTCCAATTAAAATATTGTTCATCCTTTACTATAAACTCAATTATACTTTAAGAAAAGTTTTATGCTTGCGCATTTATAAAAAAGCTTGATTAAGAAACAACAAGTGAATGACATTGATAACATCCATTTCTAAATTTTCAGGTGTATAGATTTGTGAATCCCATTGGTGATCTGCCACAGTTAGAAACTATTAGTTGCAGCAAATCATTTGAAATAGTGTATAAAATAGTGTATAAAATAGTGTTAATGCTCATAAATATGACTTAGCATACAAAAAGAGAGCCAGAATGCCCAGAATAACAATTATATAAGGCCTTTAGATATTGAACCAGCTATAAATAGCAACATAAAATCTTATCGAATGCCAATTGGTCAGTTCAAAATAACCCCTTAACAACTGAAATTTCAAAAACAACCCCATTTAGATGAACAAGAAGATACCGTTGTTGGCATTCTTATTTGTCACTGGAATTGGCGGGTTAATGCTGATCCTTTAATTTAGAACAAGGATGGAGTCTGGATCTAACTTTGAGTATAGTGATTCAAAAAGTTCGCTTGCCATGTGTGATTTTCTTACAAGTTGCTCTGCATTTAAAAGGGCTGTTGCAGAAGCCCAATTTGAGGAGCATTGCGAAGTACTGAGGGGTATTCAGAAATTTGTTGAGAAGGATAAGGCTTTAAGCGAACATGAAACAGAAGATATTGCTGGGCGTATCGGACGGGACATTATTCGTTCCTTGGACTTCAGTAAGCTTTTTGACAGAATGAGCAAGGATAGAAATAATTTTGCTGACCCTCATTTTATGTTCAGCTTTAAATATTTAGAGCCAACAATCAACGGCACAGAAAATGAAGTAGATGCTAAAAACTTTAAACTGTTATCACGTATTGCGTTTATATGTGGTTACTCTGAGCTACAATATTTTCAAAATGCTAGTAATGATAAAAAATATCCTGAATATGTTAAATGGAATATTGAGTCAGGCAAAAAAACATATGATCCGGCTCTTGTTCAAGAGATACATTATCCTTCTTGCTTAATGTTTCAAATAAAGCCATGGCACCGAAAAAAATCACTTGAAACACATTTTTCAATACCTAAAAGCGATGATAAAGCAAAGCAAATCAGCTACACACTTAAAGCTGTTCTTATACAGAATAATCTTGGAGTAAGAGTAATGAAGTGCAAGGATAACTTAATGAAAAATAAGCTTTCTCGTAATTCGTCAAAGTTTATTATGAAAAACGCAACATATCTTTTATATGAACGTGAGTATAGCGACAATACACAATGAAAATAAGATTGTTATAAAAGCATGATACCATTTATATAAGCTAGCGAAAATCGAGCTTAATTAAAAGACGTTTTACCATGATTATTTTACTGCTATTCAATAAAATGTCAAAATACATTGCTTTAGAATGTGCTATTCAAAAGGCATTTTAATATTTCTTGCCTTTGGTTGACATGTGGGTGCTACTAAAACTCTTTAACAGTTACATTTGTGGCTTATTTACTGTGCATAGCCAAATAATTTTCGCAGTACAAATATTCCAGTATAAATTCATATTTTATCCATTAAAAAATATAATGAGAACATGATAGCGAAACAGAAGGAGCTAAATTTCTACAATATTATTTCGCGTATTATAATTTCTCAGTTTTACTTTATTAGCGGTAAATAAATTTTTAAAAATCAAATTGTAACCAATTATTTTCGGCAAGCTTAGAAAAGGGGGCTCATGCGGCAAATATGTGCTATGAAGGACCATTCATAAATGTGAGCACGCCTCTACAAAAAAATATGTGAGGATGTTGTAAGATACCAGCAAGCGCTATTAGTTCAATGCAAAAAATCTCTTTATAAAAATATTGGAATTATTTTCACCCATCAGATGAATAAGCAAACTACGTTATTGATTGTAGTTCTTGCGACATCAGCCATCGGACTTGTATGCTTCAGCATCTTTAAAATAGGAAAGAGGCAGGTTAAAGACAATGTTGTCATTAGCACCGAAGATCCAAGCACTACAACTGAATTTGAAACAGACAGACCAGAAATCCAAAAGAATACTGATGAAAACTCTTTTGATAAACAAAGCAAAACAATTTTTAGGCCTGTTTTGTCTGATTCAGAAAATTCACTTGCCATTTGTGAATTTCTTTCTTGCTGCACGGCTTTCAAAAAAGCAATTGAAAAAGAACAACTCAAAGAAAACAGTCTGATAATGAAGGAAATTCAGACATATGTGCGGAGAGATAAAGCTTTAAGTAGCAAAGAGAAAGAAAATATTGAGGCGCGAATCAATTGCCAAAGTTTTGGCATAGAAAAATTTGAACAATTATTAGAAACTATGGTAGATGAGCAGAATGATATGGTCCTGCCCTTTTTTGTATTCTACGCCCTTTGTGTAGAGCATGTAGGTGATGATTCTATGCAAACTAAGGAATTTTCATCTAGTTGTTTTCTCAAGTATATTTATCTCTATTCTGATATTCAAAGCTTCCGAGAAGAAGACCCGGTCTCAACACTTCCTAAGATCGTTATAGAGATTATTAAGAGCAACAGTGATTTACCGTACGATTCAAATTATGTTCAGGGGGTTATGTATCCTTCTAGTATCATTTTTGCAGTAAAACCAGAAAATAGAGGCGATAAACTTGAAACTCATATTTTGATACCAGTAAAAGATAATCCAAATATGAAGTTCGGATACAAAATAAAGGCTGTTCTTGTAAAGGCCAAATCACAAGGTGATGAAAAAGAAGTATTAAAAGTGCTGAAACTCAATAAAGACTTGTTGAAGAGTAAGCAATACCTCGAATTGGAAAAATATATAATGAAGCACGCAGAGTACATTTTATACGAAAAGGAATAGGCTAATCCCAAGAAAAAAAGTGATATCTATTTAAACATACCATCTCTATAGAATACACAGTATAACTTTTAATGTTAGATAGATGCAGCATCTTACTAAGTAATAGCCAATTCATAGACGCCAACTCCCTAATAGAAATGTTTTTTGATAATTTACAGAAGGCTAAGAACATTTGCTTAGCCTACGAGCTAACTTTATTAACGGCGACACGATTAGCCAACCCGAGAATATTTTATTACTGGGCATATATTAAAAAAATAGCTGATTTAAGGCAGTCTGCTTTCTGTAAAAGTCTTTGCTTTTATTTTTTTGCCGCTTTATTTTCATTGTCATAAATATCAGCAGAACAAAATCTAAGACCATGATGCTCACATGATATATTTTAATGATAGTGCAACGAAATTACATAATTATTTTGTGTGCAGTTAAAAATTTACGGATACTGCACCAAAATAATTTTGTAATTTCGCTATAATTTCTTCGTTATAAAAAATTTTAGCTGAAGAATTAAAAAATTTTACACCCCTTTTAATGAACAAAATATTACCGTTATCAGTTATTGTGTTAGCCAGTATTATCGCATCGGCGCTCGTCTTTATAAGCATCACTCTCTTCAGAATAAGCCAGAAACTGAGCACCGGTAATAACATCATTTCTACTGAAAATATACACTTCACTTGTGATTCTGTAACTATCAGCCCCGATCCCAAAAAAATAGCAGAACAAGAAATCTCTAAGCACACACAAGAAAAAGCATCCCAAACGGTTCCAGAGAGCTCCGAAAATCCAAAAATAGTAAAAGAAAATGTTACAATCACCCCAGATGCCGAAAAAACACCAGAAGAAGTATTTTCTAATGGAACGTCAAATTCAGATCTTCTAATAAGACAGTCGCTTGGAATTTGCGATTTTATAACTAGCTGCTCGGCTTTCGAAGAAGCAATTATAGAAGCCGATCTCGAGGATAAATCTGAGATTTTGAAAGGAATTCAATTATTTGTGCAGAAAGATGGAAATTTGAGCAATGCTGAAATAGAAAATATTGTGGCCAGCATGTGCGACCCGGAAACTGGTAATTTGTTACAGTTGGGTGACTTATTTTCGAAGATATCCAGGGAGCAGAGTAATTTAATTTACCCCCATTTTATGTTCAGTGCGAGTGCCCGAAAAATTTTAAATGACAATGAACCTTCACAAAACATTACGAGAAGGTTTAATTGGGTCCTCTCCGAAATATTTGATTTTAAAAAAACAGGGATTGATAAAGATACTTCTAAAGCTATTGATGAATTTAGGGAAAGAAGTGGATCAAATACCAATGCACAAGATTATATTTTGGATGTTTATTATCCATCCTGTCTTACGTTTTTTGTATCTCCAGAATGTAAGGATAAACCGCTAGAAATCGTTTTCAGCATTCCTAGAGGAGAGTATTCAGACAAAGAGATAGTCTACAGACTTAAAGCTGCGATTGTAAATGTTAATGGAGTTGGAACGGTTAAGAAATTCGAAGATTCTGATATAAACAAGCTTTTTAGGGAGGGTTCAAAAGAGATTATGCACAATTTATACTATGTGTTATATGAGCGCGCGTGAAAAGCATATTGCTATAAATTAAACTGATTTAAAATCAAGAAATGTTTTATATCACTAGCTTCCTCTAGGACATAATTATCTTCGTTTTGGGTACAAGGCACTGATTAAACAGGATTTTACTGTTAATTTTTTAAATTAATCAAGATATTTATTTTTATGCTTTCTCAGTTCATATTCTCTCCTTATTCAAATCCCTGATCCAGCCGTTTCTTTAAATATTTTTATTTTTGAATTTTATTCCTGCAATAGCCCTTTGAATGGATCAAGCCAAGTTCATCAATAAATTACTGGAAACTGGTGTTGCTAAAACAGAATCCCCGATGGATATCCACGAAATAAACAAGCTTTTGAGGCCAGCATCATTCTTTGCTGTAAAGTGGGCAGACGGGCAGACATTCATTCTTAAAGATCTGCACCAGAATTTGCTGGTGGATCCTCCATACAGCCAGCAGAGTGCAATTGCTGCGAGAAAGATAATAGAGCAGCTTTCAAGAGGAGAAAGAGTGTCTCCGAGCATCGCTCTCAGCATGCTTGAGGAGAATGGATGGGTGCGGATGGCAGGAAGAGAACGGGCTGAGCTTACAGAACGGGCCCTGGTGCAGTATGACGATCTGATAGAGTCAATGAAAGGAATATACAAGCGGTGCAAAATATGCAAACTGTTAGTAAAATATGAAGATGCGCACAAAGAATGTATATTTAAAGAATGTAATTAAAAGCCACATACACAGTTGTACAGAAATATATGATTCTTTGATAATCGAACAATAAATTGTTTTCTATTATCTGTAGTTATTAACATTAAATTCTTATTTGTACAGGAAGCTTTCAGACAAATTTTGGATTGAAAAGTAATTTTTAATTTTACCCATTTAAAAATGTTCGATTTTATCACAATCCGCGTAAGAACTGACAACCTCATGTATTTGTTTTACGATGAAAACTATGCATTTTCAGTCGATTCCTACGAGCCTGAGACTATACTGAAGGCGCTGAGCTGTACATTCAACAAGAGAGTTTATACCAAGGAAGAGATTCTTGCACTAGAGGACAGTATAGAAAAGAGAGATCTCCTGTATGCATTTACGACACACTGGCATGATGATCATTCCGGTGGGGATAGCAAACTGGCAGAGCTTAGTCCAACAACGATATTCGTAAAATACAAAACTCTGAATAATATTAAAAGCATATCAGATGCCGATGGAGATGAAAGCGTATTTAAAAAGATGGTTATAAATGGATGCACAGTCGATATTTTGCATACTCCCTGCCACACAAAAGACTCACTCTGTTTCTACGTAGATAAAAAGTATCTGATCACCGGTGATTTTCTCTTCAATCTCGGCTGTGGAAGATTTTTCGAAGGCTGTGCGGTAGATTTTTTAAAATCACTAAACAAGATCTTATATACAGTCACTGGGGAAACTCTTCTTCTTCCTGGCCACGACTACTACGATATCAATCTGCGATTTGCCCGCAAGTACCTTCCTATGGCTGGGGAAAGAAACTCATTTTTTAGTACAATGAACGAGGAAAAGAAATACAATCCATTCGTGAACTACTGGAGAATAGATCTTGAGGGGACTGATTGTGACAAAATAACCTTTTTAAGAAGAAAGAAGGACGAGTTTAAGTATTGGGATTGATGCGGTAACACTTTTGAATCTATCATTTGTTGCTTTGGATGGATAGTCACTCCACACCTAAGAAGATAATGCATTAAGTTCATATTATTCACACCATCCGTTTCTATCATACTAAGTGCTGCATTCTTGATTTACTCGTATCCTTTCATGTTAAAATTAGTTTTCTTAATTTTGGCTAGTCTCATAGATAGTATATGACTTATAGATAGCATACGACTCATAGATGGAGTATGAATAAATTTCTTGTATTAATTCTGGTTTATAACAACTAAGCAGGATATTCTCGGCCTGAAGAAAATCAGCATAATGAATAAAGCATCTAATTTTTGGTTTATGCCGTAAAAATATTTGTTATTTGACTAGAGACAGTAGTTATTCATTAAATATAATATGTAAGTCTACAATAAACTTAATGAGACAATTTCGGTTATTTTGAAAACTATTAAAATATTTTTTGAAAAAAGTCATAATTTTCATTTAAAATGCTCTTTATTAAATGCAGCGCATAGATTCACTTTTGAGCCAATATGGTAGTGTTAATCCCATGCTCAAATAAGGCAATAATCCGATTGAAGTGATTAATATGCAGAATATTATTTTAGAATAATGATGTCCTGGCAGTTTCAGGAAAGAATAAAGCCCTGGGACAATCTGCGTTAGCAAAATAGTAGCAATTGGAACGATGCTGAAGAAGTACTTTAGAACTGCAAGGATGTTCACTGGGTACAAATCTGCAATTGCAAATGGAATAAACATGATCACTGCCCCAAGCATCTCATAAAGAATATCTCTCTTCCTAGTTTCTAGCTTTTCAAATAAGGGGTACCTGTTTCTTATCGCAGCCGTTCTGCCAGAATAAAGTGTAAAATCAACCAAATACATAATAAGGCAAATAGTCAGGGGTATTAAGCTCCAGGACAGAAGATTTGAGCCCATGAGTTGATATCCATAGACAGAAATCATGTCTTCTATGGAGAAATGATAAACAATATTAATACAAACTGCAATAATATTACCTAAAGCTGCCATAGCTGCTTTTTTGGCCATCAGGCCTTTTTCTGCAGTTTTAATAAAGTAACTGGCCGTGAAAAATGGCGATATGCTGAAGAGAGCAACGCAAACGGAAGCAGGGCACCACCATGAAATTACTCCAGACAGTTGTCCGTTTGAAAAATCCTTGATGCCGTTGTCAAATCGCAGAGTAGCAAATTTAGTAATATTGAGTTGACCAAGTATCATGGAACAGAGCAGTAAAACCAAACTAAACATCGAAAGCGCAGTTTTAAAGAATGGAAGGAAAATGCTAATGAAAACAAAGCAAAATAAAGTGATTCCTGTAAAGACACTTGTAAGATAATCATAAAAAATATCTGCTTGCTCATCACTGCTCATCAATCTCATCATACAGTTTCTGAACAGGTATTTGTATATCAATGAAAATAAGAGAATCAGAATTAACGATATTATTTTTCTCGGGATGGGTGACTTTATAAGCCTTTCAATCCTGTATTTAAAACCCTTCGGTGTATTCGGATTATTCTCAACCAGATTGCTGTTCTCGACTGGGTTAGTATTCTCAGCCGGATTGGTGTTCTCGACTGGGTTAGTATTCTCGACTGGGTTAGTATTCTCGACTGGGTTAGTATTCTCAGTTGGACTGGTGTTCTCAGTTGGACTGGTGTTCTCCGTTAGACTGGTGTTTTCAGCCTGATTGGTGTTCTTACCCTGTTTAGTGTCGAAGATTTCCTTGAAATACTCGTCCATTCTTTCATAATTCCTTATTATAAGAGGGTCTTTGCTTTCTAACTGTCTTATTTTAAACATTCCATAAAACAGTAACGGACTTAGAAATGATCCTGCAACAAAAACAAATACGGTGTTGTAAAGCCCTATGGACGTGATGAGACTAGTTGTGGTCAGCATGCCCAGAAGAAACGATGACAGGAAGCTAAATAGAAGCACGTTTGCAAGTGAAGAATATAACGTGAAGCTGGACGTTGCCATGGAAGGATGAAAATTTTTAATTTGTAAAAAATTTTAATACTGTTAGATCAAAACGTGAAAATCAGAGATACGTCATTTTAAGAACACATTTATATCTGAGGCAGTTATAATCAAGATATCAAGACTAAGCTAGTTGGAGTATCAGAATCAAGGAAATTAGTAAATTATCTTATGCTGAGAAGCAAGAGAACAGGTATGATGTATTCGAATAGTTATTTATATAGTGCCATTAGAAGAAAACATGTATTCTGAAGGCAATGTATAATAGTAGTCGTTAAATGTAAGAAGAAAGGTGGGTTCTGGGGAATCAACGCATTTTTGAACAGCCTCTGTCAAGATAAACAGCAGTACTGCCAGACATCGCCGAGATAGCGATACGCCTTGCTAAAATAACATCTTAGCTGTGAGTTTCATATGGGGCCTTTCTGCCTAATAAAGCCAAATGAAAATAACGGTATTAAACTCAAATCATGCGTTAAAACTTTATAGGGATACCAAATGGTAAAATGTTAGGCAGAAAGAAGTTTATAATGCGATTTTGCTAAATAATACATGTAAGAAATTGTGTGTTTGTGCTTAATTGCGATCGGTTAGCGAAATTACTCCTTTTCAAATATAATTAAAAATTTTACCACTCCTTCTAATGAATAAGAGAACACCGTTAATAATTTTTTTTGGAGTCACACTAACAGCCGTGGTTCTCTGTGTGTTGATCTTCAAACCAAAGCAGCTAAAGTCTATCTTCGAATCCTCTAAATCAGATTCGACAAAAGCTGAATGCTTATACTTTACTAACACCGAAGAATCAATTGCAATGTGTGAGTTTCTCACAAGCAACTCAGAGTTCAAAAAAGCAATTAAAGGGGCTTCTCTTAAGAACAAGAGCGAAATAATGAAGGGAATTCAAATGTTTGTGCAAAATGAAGCAAATTTGAGTGAAAAGCAAAATGAAGATATCATTAGATTACTTAAATTTGATTATATGAAGTTTAGAGGAATAAGCAATATACTCGTTGATATGAAAACTGAGGAAAGAAAACTATTTGATCCTCATTTTACATTTGAAGTTAAATATGCATATGACAAAGTTAAGGACTATAATAACACAGGAACACGAATCATGGATGATCACATTTTTAACTCTTTTGATATGCAAAAGTTTAAAGAAAAAGCCGAAAATGAAAAATATCCTAAGATTATTGAACACTATTGTAAATACAATGGCATAAGAGACTATGAATCAAAAAATGTTCAGAGCGTTATTTATCCATCTTGCCTTATCTTTCGTGTGAATAAATTTGCTGCTTATGCTGATGGTAAAGAAACACCTGAAACCGTTTTTAGTATTCCTAAAAGCACAGATTCTGACAAGCAGATCGTATATAGAATAAAGGCTATTCTTGTCAAGGTTAATGGAGTAGTTAAAGTCAAGAAAAGTAAGGACGAACAAAAGATAAGCAAACTTCTGCCAGAAGAAGTTAAATATATTATGGATGAAGCTCATTATATTTTATACGAACGCGATTAAAATGATATCACTTTATAAAAATTAAACATACTTTAAAAAGAATACTATTCTTTTCATTCATTTTCGTGGAGTAACTCATTCTCCCGCTGGCAATAATGATTTTGAAAATATAAAATCCACCTGTAGTTACACACTCACCAACAGACAATGTTATATTCGCAAGTAGCACTACTCCATAAGGCTCTTCACTTCCTTCAAACTAAATATTCATAGATGCTTTTATGAATTTTTCAAACATGATGGAGCGCTTGATTTAATTCGTGGCTAATATTTATAACACATTCATATTCAAATTTGTCTTGTCTTGATAAAGTAATACTATAGGGAGTCATGCTTGCCATTACTCGTGATTATATCATCGGCATTATCTTATGTTCTAAATAGTTATGAATTATAATTACAGTTGCCGTAAAATTTACATAAATTATATATACAGATCAAATAGCAGAAAAAACTTTTCAACCAGTTTGTAAAAACGGCCTTTATGTAATAAGCCGAAAATTGTAAAAATGTTCATATTTCTAAAATGAAAATGAATAACAACCCCTTTTTTAAATCCCATCAGATGAATAAGATGATAATACCGTTATTGGTTTTAGTTCTAATCGCACTTATAGCATCAGCAATCGGTCTTATATGCTTCAGCATCTCTAGCTTAAACAAAAAGCTATGCTTTAAAAGTGCCGTCATTTCGAAAGAGCATCCACGTGTTAAAACTGAATTCATTCCTGTCAGACCCGAAACCACAAAAGATGATAAAAAATCCTCAAATGATGAAAGTCAGCAGACAATATCAAGCCTGTTTTGCACAAATAACTATAGTGGACTTTCCGTCTGTGAATTTCTTACTTGCTGCCCAGAATTTAAAGAGGCAGTTAAAAATGCAACACTTGAGAAAAATAATCTGATATTAAAGGATATTCAGACATTCGTACAAGAGGATGGAAAATTGAGCAGCGATGAAGAATATGTTATTGCGGATCGTATTGGAAGATACACTTTAAGCAACGTTTATTTCAATGAAATGCTTAATAATATGAGCGAAGAACAAAATGATATAGTTGACCCTCATTTTAAATTCAGATTTCTGCATATGAATCCTAGGCCAAAATTTGATCCCAATATAATCCGTATGTCTACTTCAAAACCTCTATATAGATTACTTTTTTCGTATCATGAGCTACAGTATTTCAGAGATATAAACACCGATAAAAAGCATCCCAAGATCTTTGAAGTACTAGTTAATGATGCATTAGTAATATCATATAATCCAGATAGTATTATGTACATTGAATATCCATCCTGTCTAATTTTTGCATTAGATGATAATAGTAGAAACGGAACACTTGTAACAAATTTTGCGATACCCAAAAGCACCGATGCAGGCAAAAAGTATATTTACCGAATTAAAGCTGCTCTTGTAAAAGATGATGATGACGTAGTAAGGGTTATGAAGAGCAAAGACGGCTCTAAGATTTACAAGCTTTCTGCAGAAGACTCGAAATTTATTATGGAGCGTGCCTTTAAAATTTTATATGAGCGTGAAGAAGTCCTTTCACCATAATATAATTATAATAATAAATTTAAATTGTTTATAAAGTGTTTTCTATTGATTAAAATGCACAAGCAACTCTTACAGTAAATTCTAACACACTTAATTTTATCTGAATGCCATAATATATTTTTTAAACTATTGAAAATCTCCATTTTTTAAAAAAATAAATTCATATATAGATTATCCATATATAGATTATTCAAATACAGATTCATATAAGATACTTAATTTTTTAATTAGCCTCATCAACTACCTCTACCTTGCTGTCATCAACCACCGCAGAAGAAGCACTGTTTAAAGCATCTGCGCCTAGAACATCTGCGCCTAGAACATCCCCCTTGTCATTCATAACAAACTCACCAAATATCTTGTAGAGATCCTTAACGAATGTTCCCTTGTCCTCAAGAATAAATCCACATCCCACGAGTGCTGAGTCATAGAGGAACTTCACGTATTTCTTGGCTGTTTCCAAGTCTCCATTCTCAATCATCTCGTTTATCTTTTTGATAACGGCATTCTCAACATTCACCTCAAAGATCTTCTTTGCCTGTAGCATCATCATAAGCATTGGGTTGTTTTCACTTCCTGGATGGCTCTTAATGATGCTTTCCATCGCAGAGCTGTTTGCATATTTTGTTGTCAGAAGCATCGCTGGCACCTCACTGAATCTGCTGCTGATTTCAACTCTCTCCACGAGATCCTTGAGCTGCTGCTCAATAAACTCCTTAAGCTTTGCAAAGCTGGCGTTGCTCTCAGCTGCATTGTTCTCAACACCCTCAGACGAGATTCTCTGGAAATCCAGTCCCTGGTAGCTTCTAAGGCCCTGCAGCATAATTTCATCGATAGCCTCAGGCATCAAAAGAACAGTCTTGTCTTTAAATGCCTCCAAATAAAGTGAATTTTCAACTTCCTTTTTATTCAGTCCCGTAAGAACCAATATCTGCTTGCTGTTCTCAGGAACCATCTTCAGATATTCATCCAGTGAAATATTCTTATTGAAGTCTTTATTTGTTGCATATCTCAGGAACTTAGTGAACTGGTCCTGTTTAGCATCAGTGTAGTGTCTAACAGCCATTTTCATATTTGTAGAAAACTCCTTATAGAAAGCCTCGAACTTGGTTGCATCAAGCTGCTCAATCATCTTAGCAATGCACTTGGGGAGTTTTGTCTTGAGAAGATTCAAAGGGGCCTTGCCCTGCAGGAATTCTCTTGAGACATTCATTGGGAAGTCTGAAGAACTGACTGCTCCAACAACAAAGTTCATCCATTCTGGAACGATATCGCTCTTTATGTCATCAGTAACAAACACATTCGAATTAAACAGCTTTATGTTCTTGTTCTGCTTGTTGGATCCATCAAACAGGTTCATTTTAGCCCTCTTGGGAATAAACAGCATAATTCTGAGATCCATCATTCCCTCAAAGTGCCAGGACTGAACTGCAAGATAATCATCATAATCATCGCTCAGTGTTTTGTAGAATCTTTTAAGATCCTCTTCGGGAATATTCTCTATTTTCTGGGTCCAGATTGGGATCTCCTTGTTGATTGTCTTTTCGACCATTTTGAGTTCTTCAGTTGCTCTGTTATCCTCATTGTTGTTATCGTTCTTGTTGTTATCCTCATTGTTGTTATCCTCTCCGTCAATCTCCTTGACTTCATTTTCATTCTTAGATTCTTCCTGCTTCTCAGGAACACAAAGAACAATCTTGTGGCGGATAAACATCGAGTGCTTCTTGATAAGATCGGTGAGTCTCTCCTCCTTGAGATACTCCTCCTCTCCCTCCTTGAGCTTTAAAATGATGGTTGTTCCGTGCTCTGAAATATCAGCTGGCTCAATGGAGTATCCAGCAGCACCGCATGAAGACCAGAGATAGCCCTCATCCTTGGGGTGCTTAGTCCTGAGATCAACCCTCTCAGCAACTAAAAACGCAGAATAAAATCCAAGACCGAACTGGCCGATAAGCTCATTCTGGCTCTCTTTGGATTTATCAAGGAATTCTCTGAACTTCTTGGTGCCTGAAGTGGCGATAGATCCGAGGAATGTCATAAGATCATTCTTGGTCATTCCAATTCCGTTGTCCTTGATAATCAAGGTCTTGTTGACTGCATCTGGGATGATTGTGATCTTATAGTCGTATGTTCCTACTGTGGGATATCCAGCCTTCTCCAAATCCTCTTTCTGGGTAAGGAGCTTGGAAAGTGCATCTGAGGCATTAGAAACCAGCTCTCTCAGGAACAGTTCCTTAGAGGAATACACGCTGTTGATGATGATGCTCATCACCTGTGGGACCTCGGCCTCGAACTCAAAGGACTCCTTTCCATTTGCAACATTGCTTCTGTTCTCGCTTACAACGTCTGCCATATGCATAAATCAAAAATTTTATTTTTATATTTAAAAAGTTCTAGAAAATTTTAGAAGAATTCTAGAAAAAATTATAAAGTATAAAAATGTTATTCAGAATGGAACAATATATGTACATGATGAGAAATATTATAGAGATGGATTTTTGAGCTTTTACAATGTTAGTGAGCCAGTTCTAAATGCATTGCCTTTTAGTCTTAGCAGAGCAATGGAATAATTATCTGGTAAAGAGCTTCTTGGTTTTAATTATAAATGGAAAATTCATACTGAGAGGTAAATGAAATAATTATCTGGTAAAGAGCCTGTTGGTTTTAAGTATAAACGAAAAATTCATATTGAAAGGTAGGTTATGCATTAAGAAATCTAAGCCTTTTTTATATATTAAACTTCTATTATATGATGCATCGAAAACATGCATGCTCAGATGTATGTATTTATTTTTGCTTAACTTCAGAAATATTAAAGCTTGTAGGTTTTTAGTGGGGTTAAGCAACTCACCCATATAAAGAGCTTTTGTTGGGCAATGCACATCGTGTAAGCCAGGGAGGTATGACCCAAGTGATTAATAATAGAAAAGTTTTAGTGCTGAAGAAGCTTTCTTGGAAATTATTAAACTTAGTTATTTTGTAGATTTTTATTGTATTTTTTCAAACTGACTCGTCTAAAAGCATTAATTTTTTTCGAAAATCCACGCCCCCTTAATGAGCAATCTGCTAAATGAAAATATTTTTTCATTCTTTAGTGATCTCTATGAAATATTCGGTCCGAGAAAGATGAACTTTCAGCTTATTATGGGCACTATGATGCTATTCCCACTGGTGGTATATCAGCCCTTCAAATACTATAGATACAGAAAAAGCATTGAAGAAAATACCGGAATTGAAAATGTTATTCCGAGGTGTATGAAAAGCTACGCATTGCTCTTCTTCAAGAATACAAAGCAGTACTATCTTGTTTTCTTCGCTTTCTTTGTTCTGAGGTATAGCGAACTGAAGTGTGTGCAGCGCACTCAAAAGAAAGCAAGCTCAAGGGCCGAGAAGATTTTCTATTTCTGTGTGAGTTCCGTACTCTTTGTGGCGCTTATTGCAGTGTTCGGTATTTCATTGTGGTACTGTGTCTATTTTCTCAGTAAAATGCCCTCTATAGTCTATGCCCTCGGTGCGATTGCTATTTCGTTGGTTTTCACATACTACGTCGGTAGAAACATGCAGGAACGCATTTCCCTTGCTTGTGTTTTGTTCCACTATATCGTTTTAATTCTAGAATTTATAGCATCTGAACAGCAGAAGGATATGAGGAGTCTTTTCACGTGCACCTATGGAGATGGGCCAAAACAAATGGCAGCCTTGACACTTGCAGAGTACAAAACTAACCACCGGTTTAAAGCTCAGCTCACATCGACATTTAATAGGAACATAGACGTCGGACATTTGGGAAATGTATATGTATATGCAGTGGGTGGCACCTTAATTCACAAGTTTCAGAACTCATCCTTAAGAGGGGTGTGCATTTCACCGGATCTTTTGAATTTTAATGTTTTTACGAAAGAAATGGTCATTTCAATTATTGTAAGAGAACTGCACGGCTATGGACAACGCTTTCTGCTGTATTATAACTTATTTCGCATATTTGTTGAACTATTTACGATATTTATAGCATACGCAGCACAGAAGCCCAAAGAAAAATACTACATAAAGGCATTCAACATTGCTGCAAGCTTTTTCATAACACAACATATTCTTGGAAGCTTCCAGTCAGCAATAAAGTATTTTTGCAAACTAGAGGGGGACTTTAATATAGAGCGGGAGTTAAAATCGGGGCTCATTGATTTCCTTATAAAAATTAGCTTTACGCACAACACTGACATGTATGTTGCCTGTATTTACGATCGTGTTAGCGCCTTTATTTTTAATACACCATCACCTTATATAAGAATTTCTCAGTTGGATAGATACGGCTATTGGTGAATGAGCCTGCGAAGAGACACTAGGGGCAGTGAGAAATTGATACTTGAATTAATTGGTCTGGGATTACAACAGGATACTTAGAGCCGCTTCCTTTCGTACAGTTAAAATGTGTTTAATTTGCATGGAGTTGTAGGCTCAATGCTCATTTTTAGATCCCTTCCTTAGGTTTTTGTCATTTTCTATTATAAAATAAGATTTTAAGCTATTTTCTCTTCATTACTGATACGATCTTCCCCTTTGCTTATTAATAGCATACTTAAATTTAGTGATACTTTTTACGCAGTGGAAAAGCGGCTACAGTATTTCACCTCATTATAAAAATATGTGGGCTCATCATAAATATTCAGGATGCTTTATTTGTGAATATTTTGCTTTGTCCTCATCTTTTTTATTACGTTTCTAAACGCTGACAAACAAAAAGTGCAGTGAATCCAGACACACATGAACGAGCATCCATTATTCTCAGTTTTATATGTATTTTTTAAAATTGTCTGACAATACATTTTCTTGTCTGTAAGTTTTTTCGCTTACTACATTTCTAAACATTCACTACACAATTTGTATGTAAATGTTTAGAAATGCAATAAAAAGAGGTGTGTCCCCAAATGTCTATTGTGACAATTTATAAACTAGTTTTTTTATTTCCCTCATTAATGAGTCATCAAACAGAAGCAAAGACAAAGTCATTTATAAAAACTATCAAAGAAATATTTTGCTCAACGAAAATGATAATGATGCTGTGCCTGAGCATATTAATGGCCATTCCCATGGTCATCCAAATCATAAGCTATGCATTGTTTGCAAGAAAGCCAGAAAATGGTATCAGTGTATTCAAGCTGATTAAAAATTATATGTCACGTTTCTTCCGAAGCACAGTATATTTCTATCTGGCTTTCCTATCGCTATTCGCACTGAAATTCATTGAAATAAAATGCATACAGCGCAGCAAAAAGAATATTAAAAACTCGGATGCCACAGACTCTTTCTATGGTGTTTCAAGCTTCTTTTTCTCTGTTGCACTGTTTGCAATATGCGGATACACAGGGGGGATGGCCGTTCATTATTCCAGCGAACTGACCACCAGAAACTATTTTATAGTGTGTGTGCCATTGCTGGTCGTTGCTATTTACTTCCTCGGCGATTCCTTGCTGGATTCAATTGCACTGTGTCTCGTCCTGTCTCGCTTCATTTACCTACTAATGGAAATCTTAATTATTGAAGAGCACCGAGACATCCAGAAGTTGTTCAGCTTTATCTTTAGGCATGCACCTGAAGACGTCAGGGCCGCACCAATAGAAAACTACCGAAGCGATATCAGCTTTGTTCTTTTCATGAGAGACTTAACCGCCGCGCTCGAGAATAACAGTCTAACGCTGCAAAATATTCTGGTCTGTAAAAACATGGAAGGCTATGCCAAAGCCTTCGGCAATTCCGCGATGAAAGTTGTATGTGTTTCATCTGCTCTTCTAGATTTTAAGCGCTTTACGCACGAGCAGATAGTTGCATGGATTCTGAGAAAGTTGCTGAATCCCGCAGAGGATCTTTTTGTATACTGGAGCATTATAAAGTTGAGCATTGAGGTGTTTACAATATTTGTGGCCTATACGCTGCAGGACAAAAGTCAAAAATATTTCATCAAGGGCTTCAACATAACTGCAATTTATCTGGGAGTCCAGCAGGTTGTAAAGATCATAGACTCGTGTCTCAGGTATTTTTCAACACTGAGAGGCGATGCTGTGCTGGATGAAAAGCTGAAGCCCGGACTCATTGCCTTTCTTGAGGATATGAGATTAGGCGATAATAGATGTGACTATAATCATTTAAATTGCATAATATTTGATAGTCCCGCACTTCAAACAAGAGTTAATAGTTTAAAGAAATAGAGCAGCATATTTAGTAGGAGCTATGTTTGTTTTAATAAAATAATTTTTATAACTATAAACGTTGCGGATAAAATATTATTTAAATGGAGGTTATAAAGAAAGATTACTTAAATGGAGGTTGTAAAGAAAGATTACTTAAGTAGAGGTTGTAAGTTATAGCTTTTGTTTGTACTGTTGTGTCGAATATTAACATCTTTAAGATTAAATTAATAAGATATAAATTAATAAGATATAAATTAATAATTTAAGCCCGGTTAGCTCAATCGGTAGAGCATTAGGCTTTTAACCTAAGGGTCGCGGGTTCGAGTCCCGCATCGGGTGTTAATTTTTGTCTCTACTTTTTCAACTTATTCTTTGAAAAACATTCTTGCTTACTACAAAAAAGCTTTTCTAAATAGCTTTGAGCGCCATTAAACAATTTACTTTTCTGTGCTGTGCTTCTTTAATATCTATGTTAGTTTTTGCTTTATTTGAAATTTTTTCAATGATGCTAAAAACTGCTGTTTAATACGATAATTGTTTGTAATTTTAAATTACGATAAACATCCTCTTCATTATGTGCCACATAATAAGCATTTATATTTGGCCCTGTCTTTATTTACTTGCAGTTTTAAAATTACAGTTGAAAACATAACAATGCAGTTGCACGGCATTCTCGGCACAGCATCAGAAATGCTCAGAGCGAGTCTTGCAGATAAGACATTCTCTGCACTCCAAAACACGAGCTTATCGCTGCTCAATCCGTCAAATGGCTTCAAGCTTGATCTTCCAATGATATACAAAGGGGACAATCTTGATAATCTTGCTGTAAAAAGGCTAATCAATCCAAAATATGATAGAATCAGAAGAAATAAATCAGCCGAGCCTTTTGACGACTACCACTATAATTTAATAGCTGAGTCCTTTAGGAGTCTCAATATGAAGATCCCGATGAAGGATAAAAGCATCCAGTATTCAGAGTACAAATACAAAATAGTGTGGCCTGATGAGGAGTATGAAAGCTTTGATAGCTCTGTGATTTATATTTTTGTACTCAGCAAAGATACAGTCCACAAGCGCTGGGAAGTCTTAACAAATAAAAGCATATTTTCCTGCTGTGCTGAAGAAAGGGATCTGAATCTGCTGCTTAACGAAGCGGGCTCGCACAGAATTAACAAGTTTCTGATAGCTACCTCAATTAGGATACCATCATACATAGAGAGGATTGGGTATTTGATTTACCTCATAAGCACACTGGTTGTCAGCTACATTCTTTCGCTGAAGATTGTCGACAAGTTTTCGTCTGTTGAGCCTGACTTTAACAATTTTGTCATAAGCAGCAACAAGCTGCTGAAGTTCGGCGAACTCGAGCACACAAACACTGACAAGTGTTCAATATGCTTTGATGAATTTACAGTCGAGGAAATGACCAGGCTGTTGGAGTGTGGGCACTACTTCCATCCTGCCTGTATTGACTACTGGCTTGTCAGGCATTCGGATGTCTGTCCGTGCTGCAGAAAGCATATAGAGGTTGTAGAAGCTAAATAGAACAGAAAAATATGATCTGAAATAAATATTGTTACCATTTGTTATTTTTCAATCCAATTTCTTAATTATCTTCAACATATAAACACATTTCATATGTATCTATAAAGTCATTAGCTTATAATGATATGAAGTCATTAGCTTATAATGATGTAAACTCATTTTCTCATATATCGATAAATCCATTAGCTTTTAAAGATATGAAATCATCAATTATAAAAATTTCAACTTATAAAGGCAATAAGAGAGATATGCTAATAAAATATCCACTATTTTCTCCTGTATATTTTTTAATTAAATATCCAAGATTATTCTATCCTGTTCTTGTTTTTTTCTGTTTTTAATTACAACTGTGCGTTGATATTTTTTTATTTTATTTTGACCCGATGAAATGGCCGGAGGAACGGGCAAAACTGGAGATTCTGAAGGGACACCCACAGAGGAGCTCAACGCTCAAGAAAAAGCTGTCAATGATAAACCGCCTCAAAAACATCGCGGATGAGGACATAAGCAGCCTCGTTTCTGATCTGAAAACAGAAAATTTGCAAAAATTTTATGTTGAAATTTCCAACGGTCTTCTGAGCGCCACCCGCATACATTCCAACGATGACATACACCGGATAGTGCGGATTATTTATCTTTATTCGTACGACCAGCAGTTCATGGGCAGCATTATGTCGCAGCTGAAGAAGAACTGCTCGAGCTCCTGGATTTACTCTGCACTGTTTGCAGAAGTGTATTTTTATGTGCACGGCACGATAGAACCCGTCCTTAAGACTCTTCTGAAGAACCTGTCGGAAGGTTCGCTTAAGCTCATTTACTATCTGATTGAGAGCTTTGCAGATCTTTCTAGTGATGTGCTCAAAAAATACATGATTAAGGAAATGAGCAAGGCCGAAGAGACTAATGTTGACTTGATTGTTCTTATCTGCAGGGAGCTTGACATAGAGGCAGAAATTACTCTAAATGACAACTACAAGGAGGTGATCAGTCTATTCAGCGGGGAGTTTGATTTTTATATTAAAAAGTCTAATTTTGAAGAGGCCGAGAAAGCTACTAGAAATAGCCAAAAAGAGGAGTCTCTTGGCAAGTTAAATGAGAGCGTAAAAAGCGGAATAAAAGCAATGAGTTTGAAGAACCTGGAGAATAAAAATGGCAGTGAAAAGCCTGGCAAAATGTTCAAAAAGCTTGAAGCATCGATTAACAACATCGAAGTGCTTGATGAAATAGCGGTGGAAATAAGCGGGCATTCCGGAAAAATCTGCGATTTATTGGCCAAAACAAAGAAGAACGAGCTTATTCCCTCGATTGCCAGAATTATTTCGCGGCTGACCAGAGGAAAGAACGAAATTGTCAAAGGGATATTCAGCGATGTATCTGGCAGTTTCAACAGAAATGAGCTGATGCTCGTGGCAGAGCTCTATAAATTTGGGCTTATAAAGCAGGCTGATTTTTGTGCTCTTCTCAGTGAGCTGTTCAGCTCCAAAAATCTGCGGGAGCTCTGTCTGGTTTTGGAGATTGTGGGCCGCTACATGCTTTCACAGAGAAAATCCAATGAATATATGAGAGGACTGCTGGAGGCACTTAGAGCAGCAAAAACAACAGAAATGAACAAGCTCCACATAAACAACACACTGGCATGGATCTTCCAGGATGGGGACAAAAAGTTTGACATCACATGCTTCTTTCAGTGGTATTTCACCGAGTCCAATTTCAGAAGAACGGGAATCTTCGAGAAAATGTCAAAGGACAGGCGCTTGATGGCCATTCTTTTTATGATTCCAACGATATTTGAGAGCAGCGAGTTTCAGGTTGGTCTCATCAAAGAGCTGAGGATGGAAGGGACGATGCGAGATCTCTACTACGAAGAGCTTGTTGAAAACAGAGAGATTCCAAAGCAGAATGCAATTAAAATGGCGGAGCTTCTTGGGCTCTTATGCCGGCAGACACACGCGAAGATTCTGGAAATGATATTTTCACTGGGCAGGCTAAAACTCAACGAGAGAGTGAATATGATACTGGCGGTATTAAAAAACAGCAATGAAGAACTGAGGAAAGAGTGGATCAGGAAACTGTGGGAAATGGAGGTCTGTAGAGACATAAAATACGTGCTGAATAATTTTGTTCAGGAATTTGGCACGAATATTGATATTGAGGAAGATTCATTTGGAATGGAAATTGAAATGCTTCAGGAGGATGAGTATGTTTGAGAGCTGATAAATAAAGCATTTGGAGGTATTTTAAAAATATAATTTTGTATTTATGGTAATTTAATGTTAATCAATAGAAGTATTGTTTTATTTGTATGGATGAATAGGATCTATTAGTTATTTAAAATGGTATTTTTATAAAAATGCTGTAACTTCGTATTTCAAAAGCATTTGGGGCTGATATTGATTAAAAAATAAAAAATATTTCTATAAAAGTGCGTTATACGGGAATCGAACCCGTGTCTGCAGGATGGCAACCCACCATTATACCACTAAACCAATAACGCTCAAAAATTACATTTTATAAAATTATAAAAATGTTTATACAAAAAGATGTCTTTTAGTGTCAATCGAGGATTAAGGCATCTTCTCGTACATTTCAACTATCAATATTTGTCCACAAACACCAGCGTAATGTAGCACTTGGCCAGGTATTTGACTCTACTATATTAAGTATCGGTTTATAATCCGCATCTGCCCAAAATCATCATTTTTGAGTAAAATTGGCTTTTAAATAATGGTGATTTTCTCAAAAGTATTGATATCTTGCATAGCCGTGGGTTATAATCTGATTCCTTCTGCATTCTGTATTGATTGGATATAATACAAAACGTTTAGTGGTTGGATAATAACAATTTTTTCCTACAAAGAAAGAGTTATTGGTTATACACAGCCAGAGGGTGCGCAAATAAAACATTTTAAAAAGAAAGGCAAACTAATACTAACCTCCATACTTGTATATTTATTTATAGTATAAAGGGTTAATGCAACGAAGTCGCAATTTTTGCAAATATGTATTTTCATTGTCCTTTGGAAGCAGCGGTACTTAGATATCATTTAGCACCTTAAACACTGAGACATACTATTTTTTAGTGGGGTTAGGCAAACCACAATAAAAAGAGCTGTTGTAGGGGAAAATGCCCCAAGAAGTAGAGGGGCCTTGGTGCTGAAAAAGCTTCCGTGGAAATAAATAAACTTTTTTAGAAGTAAAATTAAGCTAAAACATAAATGTAGCAATAATATGATATTATCATACATCAAATAATTAAATGAAATTGTGCTTATTACACTAAAATACCCCTTTGTAAAAAAATCTCCTTTACAGCATTTTTCACGCTACTTCGTCAAGTTAACATTCAATTTCGTCAAAAATAAATTTTTTTTAAAATTCTCACTTTTTTGTCATTCAATTTCGTCAAGTTAACATTCAATTTCATCACATGA
>JALPMN010000504.1:0-13080 GCA_024243835.1 Enteropsectra breve | reverse complement strand
ATCTTCCTTTGTCTGCAACTATGATTTATTCAGGTTGTTTAACTTATATTTTTATACTCTGTGCCTGTTTTGGCCGGATAAATAATTTTCCCTGCCAAAATCTCATGGAACATGCGCCTTCGCAGCATTGGAATATCACTGCTTAGGAAAAGCGTGTCTGCCTCAGGATCCAGCATGTACCGCGCGTACATGCAGCAAAATACGCCACAGTCGTCAGCATTCGTCTGCTGAACAATATTTTTGCTTGCGTTAAACCCGAAGTATCTTTTTTCTTTGTTGTACTTCTCGGCATGCAGAGTCTGAAGAAGCTTTTTAATTGTTATGATCGCATGGTTGTTAAGACACCCCAGTGAATCATAGTAGGAAATAAGACTGTCCTGCACAATGATGAGGGTCCAGTGATTCGTGAGATGCAGAGGAACCACAATGTAGTTGTAGGAAAAGAGATCCTCGTCTTTGAACCACTCCACAATCTCGTCCATGTCCTTGGAACGCATCAGCGTGTACGAGTGGGTGGAAAAGGCGTACACCCCTTTGAAGTGCTTTGTCAAAAGCTCCATATACGCATTTATGATCTTGTCATTCAGCCACTTGTTCGGAAGCAGGCGCAGAAAATCGTTCCGGTGGAAAATATCAGAATTCACACGGATCGTCCTGAACTCAGTCATTTTTCTGTAGATGCCCTTAAGATCGTCAAGCGGCTTGTCGGTTATTATTTGATGGCCGGCCACCAAGGGCTCTTTCTCGTTGCTCGATTCTTCTGACAAAGCCACCATGGGGAGTAATAAAATAATAGGAAAATAATATTTGGAGTGAGATGAAGAGGAATTCTTTTAATTGGATTTAAACGGCAGTTTATTCTGAATAAGGAATATCTGACATCTAGTTGCCTAAAATGGATATTAAAGTTTATAAAATCTATAATTTTACATATTACGATAAGAAAATTTAAAAATAGGCTCAGTTTATACTATAGATTTTAATATACCATCGCATAATGTTGGTTCAAATCATAAATCTTATGTTTGACAGATGAATCGCACTGTTATTGAATGTAAAATGAGTTTTTTATTATCACAGCAGTTAAATGGCTCATTAAATTTAACAAATAAGATAGTAATGTATTTGTATTCATGAATCTTAAAATATCTCAAAGCTATTTCTAAGTTATTTCTAAGCTACAGGTAATATGTCAACTTTGAGTCTAGTTTTCAGCAGCTCAAATATATTTTGAATTTAATGGGCCTGTTTCAAAAAATTGAAATTATTTTTTAAAATAAAATTTTATCATCGCATATGATCGTGAAGCTCAACGAGATTGACGAATACTATGACGAACTTGACTTCAGCAGGCCATTCGTAATACCAACCGAGACAGTGTATGGTCTTGCAGCAAAAATAGACAGTGATGAGGCACTCAGAAAGATATTCGAAATAAAAGGACGGCCTACAGACAATCCGTTGATAGTGCATATTTCTGGCGTGGAGATGCTTGAAACGCTTATAGAGGGCCCCGTGTGTGAAGAATACAAAGTTCTTATTACGAAATACTGGCCAGGGCCATTAACTTTAATTTTTAAATGCAAGGAAAATCTATCCGCGGTAATACGGGGAAGAAACCAAAGCACAGTTGCGATACGCCGTCCAAGAAGCGAGGCGCTAAGAAATCTGATCGCAAGAATCGGAGTGCCCCTCGCAGCACCCTCTGCGAACACGAGCGGAAGGCCCAGTCCATCGTGTGTTGAGCACGCAGTGAATGATTTGGGAGAAAAGGTTTCCCTTTACATCGATGATGGGCCATGCGAAGAGGGTCTGGAGTCTACGGTATTTGGAATAATCGATGGCATTCCAACGCTCTTAAGGCCCGGAAGCATAACGAAGGAGATGATTGAAGAAAGCCTTCAGAGAGAAATTGTTCTTAAAACCCATGCTTCTGATGATGAGGCACCCATATGCCCTGGACACAAATACAAGCACTATGCACCCAATGCCTCTATTTACCTGTTTACCGGGATGGAGTGGAAAGAAAAAATGAAGACAACGGCTGAAGAGCTGAAAGATAAAAAGATCGGACTTATTGGCCACCAGAGACAGAACTTTGCTGTTGAAAAGTTCTATGATATCGGGGAAACTCTAAAAGACAAGTGCAAAAATATATTCAGTGCATTCAGAGATCTTGATCTTTGCTGTGATGTTATTTTTGTGCACGAGACAGCACTGGAAATGGAAGGCAGGGCATTTATGGACAGAGTGCGCAAGGCTGCAACGTATGTAATTTAAATTAAACAGCAATAGACTATGATATAAAATACTATTCATGGATAAAATATATTCACTTGTTTAAAATCATTGAATATTAATAGAATATTAATACTTTTTAATATTGTTAAAATATCATGCTCTATATTTTATTTTGTGCTAAGCTGCTCAATAAAGAAGGTAATCTTCCTTTAGGGATCTCAGAAAGCTTGTTCCGTTTACTCTGTATCTTTCCATCCGCCCATCATAAATCAGCGTGTCTATCAGCACACCAAGATCATTCATTGTCAGCTCCACCTCAGTTAGCTTATTTTTCAAAATAAACTCAAAAAGATCATCTTCCTTTACAAGACTCTCTAATTTTGTCAAAATAGACGCATCCTCAGGCTTGTAGCAGTATTTGTAAATAACATCCATCAGTCTGTTCACAAAGTCTAAATCTACATCGTTGTTGCTGAACCACACTCCTCCGGAGACATTGTCGTCAGGCTTGGTGTCGTACAAAATGTACATCTTTCTGTTGTTTTTTATGTTTTTAATACTCTTTATTTTTCTTGCTGACTCCAGATTCTTCAATATCTTTAGCACCAGATTGTGTGGGATGTTGGTCTTAGTTTTTATGTCTCGCAGCCAGACACCTGTTGTTCCGGAATGCTGTATGAGCATCATAATCATCGTTGTGTAGTTGTCTACTTTTACCAGCGAGGATTTATAGAGCATTTTGCCCTCTATCGTAAGAACCTCAATCTGATTCCCACGCAGCAGTACGCTCAGTTCCTTTGCAATATCGATCTTGGTGAGATCATTGAACTTTGCTGAAAGCATGGCTTCATCAACTCCATCTTCGTTTTCAGAAATATATTCGTAGATTTTGCTCATTTCTGGGCTAAAAATTTATCGTTTTTAAAAATATTTCAATCCGCAGGCATACAATCATATATAGAAGGGTGCACATTATGAAACTTTTATTGTGATATACTGTATTACAGACAAATAGCATTATTATGCTGTTAGGAGAGATAAAGAAACACTTTTTCAGCTTCAACTGAATAAAAGAAAGTGAACTTATAAACAAATATATACTGTTGCAATAAATGAATACTTATTCTAATCACATCCTGTCGAAAGTATCTGTAATATAAAATTATAAAAAATATAAAAGGAAATTTTATTAGTATAAAATTATAAAAGGGAATATAGTAAAGTAAAAACATTAAAGGAAAATATAGTAAAGTAAAAACATTAAATGAAAATATGGCGAAGATTATTTTTGAGAATTTATTCACTGTCCAGCGATACTGAGGAGCTGACAACAATGCTCCCGGAGTCCTCCGCAAACTGCACATGGTTTTCACGCACATAATTTTGATAAAATTCTCGTACATTTTTTACAGGATCGAAAAATAGCCTTCTAGATATTTCGCGTGCATATTTTTCATCGTAGCGTATTGCAACAGGCAGTATGCTCATCCGGTGCAGATAGTTGCCTGAATACACAATTTTCTCAAAGCTGCTTTCATGCTCAGTAACCCACTCGTACAGCTCGATTATCCTTACGACCATTGACTGGGCCTTGTTTCGTATTTCACATGTTCTGTCCGTCAGCGCCTCAACAATAAATCCAAACAGAGTTCTTGCAACAAACTCATTTTCTAGTTTGTCTGCAATCAGACTCAGAATATCGTGCTTCATGCGCCACTTTACATTCTCCGTGTTTGCATAGATCATCGGTATTGTGATCTTCTTAAACCACTCTCCTGTGAGATTCAGAAGCGCTTTCTTCACTGCCCAGCTTTTGTCCTTCGAAAGCCTCTCAAGCAGATTCCCATCGCTGATCTCATCCAGCACATTCGTGAGGTAGTTTCCACGCACCTCATCGCACGGATCATCCAGCAGATCAATAAACTCAAGGCCATGCACATGTCTGCTCAGATAAATACGCACCTCGTCTATATGGTCGTTGATGAGCTCTGCTGCAACAGCCTTTTTGGTTGCATTACTGAACTTCTCTATGTTAATTGCAAGATAAGCCCTGACTCTCCAAGAGCTGCTCCGTGCAATCTCAAGCGCAAGGCCATTCTCAGACTTCACCATTGAAAGTATGTCCACTGCAAGCATCTTTATTTTGGCAAAACAGTTGCTAAACAGCCCGTTTGCAATCTCAAGCAGTTCATCCTGGCTGAAAATACCCTTTATTTTAATTGTCTCCACAGCTTCTTTTATCACACAGATTATTGGATCTCGAAGGGATAGGGAGAGCGAGCTTTTAACTTTATCGTCATTGTTGCTTATTCCCCGTAGTATTGCAGGAACGGCCTGCCTCTGCAGATAGTATTTGCTTTTCTGCAGATTGGAAATATACTCTGCATCGTATGATTTATCTAAAATTTTGCTTATTAAAGGCACTACTTCATCCCACTTCTCCAGTATCAGAAGATTGTACATGGGGAGATAGCTGTGCACAGGCTCGCTATTTTTCAGCAAATCCTTAATCTTCTCTGTGTATTCCTCGCTGATGCCTATTTTTTCCTGAAGCTCAACGATATCGATTTCCATAGGGGTAAAATTTTAAGACTAAGAAATCTCACAAATAAATGGCTTTAATAATATGAGCTGTAAAAATATTTTTCCTTAGATAGTAATGTAGAAAATTGAGCTAACATTGCAAAGAATATCTGATGAGTGTTAAATATATGCATTTTATTGTCTTTGGCCCTTGTCTGTAATATTTATAACTGACTTATGTAAACATGTTTATAATGGCATTCAGTTGCGCTTCTGACAGTCTTTCGGTCATATCCTCAATAATGAGCTGTAAGAATACCAAGTTGGTAGGTTTGATGTTAAGAACATTTACAGCCTCAAATTCTGTGAGCCCCATTGCCCTCAGCTCTTCTTTCCTTGGGTCTGAGTGCATTTCTCCGGTATGAATCATCGTATTCAGCTCGTTGTCTGACACCAGTGCAACAACCCGCTTCAAAATTTTCATTGGGCCAAAATGCCAACTAAATATTTACACTCACAGAATATAACTGTATTTGAAACTCATTATAAATTAGAATAGCGCTATAAGTGAATATCATTCTTCCTAATAGACTTAGAGTTGTGGTGCTTCCTTTAGTATAATGCATAGAATAAGCATTTCACTTTATTAGATAACGCATGCACTTACTAAGTATGAATAAAATGAGCTTTTATAGAAAATAAGGTGTAAATACAATATGACCTCCACTCTGGAATATAAATGCGTATTTCTCATTATATTTCTACTTTAGGCTTTAACTCTATTAATAGAAAATAGAATGCGAATTAAATTCTTATTATTCTATTCTCTTTAATTTATTGCCTGTGCATCAGATCACTAATATAAATGTAATTATAGTAATTTTAAAAGTACCACTTGCTTAGAACGTCTCAAAAAACAATTAAACGAATATTAATAGAAATTAATCATTACAACTGTGATTATCAGTACTGGCATTGGTCCGGTTATCCAAGGCCCTTTAAGGTATTACCTTTTGATCAAAACTAAAATATTTTAAAGTATTGAAATGTATTTGCGATGGAAGGAAGAAGAACAATGTGGAAATACTTCTGGCTGGTGCTTATAGAAATGATATCAGCAACCAGTAAAATCACTTTCCCCAGCCTAAACAGACATAAAACAAAGCCTCGCTACTATTTGGACCACCAAATAGACTTCACCCCCGAAAGCTATCCAGAAATAGATCTTAAGAACAAAATTAATATTGTAATTCTCTGCCAGGTGCTGAGAGACACCGATGAAATAAACTGGGCGGCAAATATCTACAACGAAGTAAAAAATAACTTTGAGGAAATGGGTGTTGTAAATATTGTATTTGCAGGAGCTATTGAGAGGGAAGAACAGTATGCCTTGGACTACTTAGGACTGCAGCACCAGGTCATCTTTGACATTCCATCAGCAAGTCCCGATAAGAATGGCAGTGATACGTGCTACTTTTTCAGATTCTTCTCGACTTTAAAGCCTCGATCTTGCCTGATAAACAGCGATGTTATGAAGTTTTTAGACATGTACGATTTGGTTATTGCCTTTAACATGTCCCAGATAGCAAGAAATATTGACTACAAGAATGAGAACCTTATATATGTCGATATGTATCAGCACAGCTCTGAGATTCTTGTCTACGACTTTGCTGATAAGTACAAGGAGTATAATATTGATGTCTCTGAGGGATTCCAGAAAATTAAGGTTCTTCCTAAAACCTTCATGGAAACTCTGGATCATATTGATCAGAGATGCTTCAGAGCGGATTATTTAGAAGAACTAGCAAACTCACGATTTTATCTATGTGACATCGAAGATAACCATCCCATTGGGCTTGCACAGACTCTAAGCTATGCGCTTAAAAGTATTGTAAGCCTGGAGCAGTTTAATGGGAACAGGGGAGAGCTAGACATTACGGTTTTGTCATATGCCAATCTTGGGGAGTTTGAGCATTTCTTCAATGTTGCAGACAAGTTCAAACACATGTACGAAGAGTTTGGGGCTGTTGCCAGCTACAGAACACAAAATGTGATTGACATTCTGACTAAGCGCTTTTCTTGTGTTGTTCAGCAAATATCCTTCACACCTGAAGAGCTTATTTTAGTACTGGAAACAACGGAAAAAATAGTATTACGAATCAAATTCATCAAACAGCTCTCAATGGTCGAACACGATTACCTGATACTCCGCTGCGAGAACCTTGTTATAACAAACAAAGACACTACTCTATCCAAGGCCATTTCCAGTGGAAGGCTTTTCTTTTACGAAGCATCAGCAGAAAAGAATTACTTCATCAGTGAAATGCTGGGAAAAGAAAGATCTGACTCAAATGATTCGCTGTACAAAGATGTGATTATTTACAAAGAAAAGGGGAAAGATGCTATAGTTCCCTTCTATAGGGATTTTGACCGCGAGTTTATGGCCAAATATGGAGAGTTTTGTTCCAGCAAAAGAGCAAAGGGAGCACGATGGCAGTGCCAGTTCTACACCCTCCTGCAGGATTTTGCATTGAAACACGACACTGCACTCAAGGCGAAAAAAATCAAAAAGCAATGAACAATAAATAATTTCTCATTCTCGCATATAACTATTGCCCTTTGCATGCATATTTGACAACTTCTCCATGTAAAACAGCATTGTATAAATATCTATGGCACTTCAAATATCCCTTTAATATTTCATGAAACAAAGACATGAATTATTTTGCATCATAAAAATTAAATATGCTTAATGAATTCATTTTATCATTCTTTTTGTATTGAAAAACGGAAGCAATGGCTGTTGCATGCCTGAAAGAAATATATTCGCACTTCATTAATCTGAGCTGCATTTCATAAAATAAAGATGCAACATATTAAGGATTAAAATAATTTTCAGTGCATAGAATAAATCAGATCTATATTTTTTGGCACCAGTTTTGTTACACGAGGCATCTCTCTTTTAAATAAACTTATCATTATTCAATCGTGCGCAGCTAAAAGTTTTTAAAAATTTTTCATATAAAATCCATGGCACGAAAAAATAAAGTCAATGAAGATGTTCCGGCTGATGAAGACTTCAGCTCGGAAGACATGGACACGTATGTGCCCTCTGGGAAGGAGTCTGGCCTAGAAGTTGATGAGCGCGCATACAAAATGCTGGAGTACATAAATTTAGAGTGGCCGGCACAAAGCATTGCTGTTATCGACTCGCAGCTGTATCTTGGGACAAACCCAGATATGGAGTCTGGAAATCCCGTAATGGAGCTGATTGCCATCGATTTGTCTTCAAATGATTTTGAGAATCTCAAGCACAGAGAAAGCAGAATAGACAAGTTTGTCAACAAACTGAGAATCAATAAGAAGATTTTTGCACTGGCTGATAATTCTTTGTCGTCCTATTCGCTGTCCTTGGGAAAAATAAAGTCTCTGCCCGGAGACTTTGGCTACGGACTTTTTGTAACCGATGAGCATGTGTTTGCCGGAACCTTCGCAGGGAGCCTCCATATTTACGATCATGATCTGAACCTGATTTCTAACTGGCAGCTACATGGCAACTCCATTGAGGCAATAGCAGTTGAAAATAATTTAATATACACTGCATCAGTGGACAAAACAGTTAAAATTACTGATATGGAGGGAAAGTGTCTCAAAACTATAGAAAATGAAGCAGAAATAAACTGTCTCGATGTCCGGAATGGTAAAATAATATATGGAGATGATGACGGCATGGTTCATCTTGTGGATACAGAAACAGAGAAGAAGGAGACCATTTCTTGGCACCAGAGTTCTGTTGCTGCTGTGCAGTGGCGCGACAACGATATTTTCGCTTCTTGCTCTGATGAGCAGCTCTGTCTCTGGGACATTTCACTGGAGGAAGAATGGGACTATCACAAATATCTGCTTTTTGTGCATCAGGGACAAGAGTTTTACAAAGACATTGCGTTCGATGGTGACAAGGTCATTACGACCGCACTGGACGGCCTGTGTGTGTTTGTTCCTGTATCATTTGAGGAAGCTGCGTAAGAATATAAAATTTAGCTACAAATTAATAAAGTATTTGATCAAATATACTGTTTTCTTTATATAACAAAGCATGTATGTTTCAATCATAATTTCTTCTAAAACAAGTCTACTTTATCATATGTGTTTCCCTAGATAATTTAAGAGACTTATGATAAGCATCAGTACTACTTACTCAGATATCATAGATTGTTTGAAATCTTAATTATACTAAAAAATCAATATAGTAAAATAATGATCATAATATTTAAGAAAGTTAAAAGGTTTTATTAGCCAAATGGTCGATAACAAATCTGGGGACATAGTCAAGTAATTTGCATATTCTCAGGGATAACTTTCGTTTCTTATTACTGGATTGCCATGCGAGTAAAATGCTATTCTCAAGCATGCTCTTATAGCAAGTGTCCTTTTCCAGCTCTTCCATTCTCTTTAAGAAAGTTAAGAATCTTTCGTCAATGACCTTCTTGTTGTAAAAAGGGAAATTTGCGAATGAAGTACCGCCGAAATTAAACCGCTGATGCTCTTCAATAATTTTACTCTTCAACATTGAGATATCAGTCGCAATATTGTATGTCACTGGAAATGCTAGCGAGAAAATGTTTTGCAAAATCATTAGTTTAAAGTTATCATTTAAGAGATGATAGGCGATATTAATAAGCTCGTATGGATATTTGGTCTTGAAAAGCACACCCATTAGTTTTCTATAGCCATTTTTATTCTGAATGAGTATGGCATTGATAAACTGCATCATTATGAGGCCCTTTATCCCGACATATTCATTTTTGGCATCCTTCTCCAGACAGTACTCCAGCATTACCGCTGCATAATGCTTCAAATATGGGCCATAGTTCGATAAGAGGATATCTGAGCCCAGCATAGTGCTGTATAGATCAACAGAATCGCACCACTCCCATACATCTTTATCGCAGAGCGTTCTTATTGCCGTGGCTGATGACAGACACAGGGGAATAAGCCCTGTATCTTTGTGCTCTAACTTACTGTATATCTCGTATACCGTGTTTTCGTCCAAACTCCTATATACACACTTCTGTGCAAGTCTTTTTTCTAAAAATCTGCGAATCTCATTTTCGGGCACTCGTTTTTGAAGATTTTTTGTTATGATTTTGAAGGCAGTTGCATTCATATTGAAATCCTGAGTTACATTTAAGTCCACTATTTTTTCTATATTATTAAGAAGCAGGGCGGTATTTTCAGCATTATCTTCACCGCTCAAATGGCGTGCCAGCATATTTATCTCATAATGCTTTTTATTGCTTTCCAGTGCTACGCGTATTTGTTCACTAGGATAATTTTTATTAGCAATATTATTCATAAAGTTGTGGCATGCTATTGTGCCTTTAGAAGCAAACCGTTTTTCATAAAAAGACGTCATTCTCAGCAGAAGGTAAAATGTATCGAGTTTGTCTATCTCTAGTCTGTCGAATAGCCTTGAAATAAACATGTCATAAATAAACGAGTGAACTGTGCCATTTTTCGTGATACAAACTCTTTTATACGTTGAAAAGAAGTTTAAGTTACTGGCTTTGCAAACAAGCATCTCCTTGGAGCGAACTTTAAAGTATCTTTTTATCATAGAAAACAGGTCCTTTATATACATAGATTTGAGGTTTATCACGCACCACATGTCTACTATCTGTATAATGTCCATATACTGCTGCTTACATATCATTTCCTTTGCCATTTTTTCGTTTCTCATTCTTCTTTCCAGCTCCAAAAACACAGCATCAGGCTTTACGGCTTTTGTTGCAATTCCGTTTAGCCATTTATTAATTCTTTTACAGTTTTCATGGTGTCTCCCCCATCTTAGCACAAAGCTTCTTTCTGAGAATAGGCATTCTGTAAAGAAATATTTAAACTTATCTAGTTTTCCTATTTGTGCATATTCTAGCAGCATTCTGTTGTACAAGGCCCTGTAGACCTCCCTATGGCCCGGCTGTATCGCATCAAGAATTTCATAAATGCATGCCTTCAGGGTGGATGCATTCTGCAGGCCAGGTAGTAGGTCTTTAAAATAACCAGCAATGTAATTAGGATAGCATAGCTCTGTTCCGCTAGGCAGTGCCGCAAGATAGTTTTTCAAAGCACTGTGATTTGTATCAATAGATTTAGTTACAAATCTGGCACAGTGAAGCTCAATACAGGCCAGTAAATATCTTTTGTGGGGAGAATTAGAGCGATTTACATTTGCAGTTATTTCCACAAGATCCTGCTGTTGAGGCCTCGTTATCTGCAGGGCAATCAAGTAGTCTCCTCCGATGCTTATGAGCAGTGATATTATGTATCTAAAGACCATAGTAGTTTCCTGTGTTAATTTGGAGAGTGCAAGAACTCGCTCTGATGCTTTCATTTCATTTTCGGAATTTTGGCACAAAAGACAACAGAAAAAGCGTCCATTGCGTTTTGCTGCATCTGACTGAGATACAGCGCTGTTGTACTGATTCTTAGCCTCATTATACGCACAGGAGAGGTGGTACAAGGCTCCACAGCTTTCTCGCTTGCACTTAACTAATGCGTGTGAGTAGAAGGCTTTATCAGTGATGATCTCTTTTTCATTTAGATCAAGAAAATTTTGCAGTTTTGCATCATATCTGTCGGCTGAGAAGATGAGAGACTTTTTGCAAATAACGCATTCTTCCTGGCTGGAAGGACTAGCTTCTCTCCTCCTGATAGAGCCATTCACGGATCTTTTCCTGCTTCTACCTGTCCATACAATGCACAGTAGTATGAATAGATGTATCTTATCCCTAATTCTTGATTGCATGAAGGCCCATAAATAAATTTTATTAAAAAATGCAATATTCGATCACCATGTATTTTAAAGCATTTTATCCCATAATACATTGTGTTTCAAACGTTATATATATTTGTACAGGCTATATATTTATTTACTGTATTTAAGGTTGCATTTATCCTTGACTCTCAAAGATAAATGCATTTTTCAATGCTCTACAGATACACAATGAATATAAACTCAGATCTTAAAAATTCTTATGCTATATGTGTTTGAGATGAAGTACCGAAACTAGCACTACTTAATTACATTAGGGGCACAAATATTTGAATCTATGTAAATATTCCCAGGACAAGGCATTACATAAGCGCCTTACAAAGATTGTTATTCATCACTGCTGTATTATTTGAAGTATGGCATTATCTCCCTATTCTAAAAGATAATACTATTCTTAAATAAAATTTTACTCAAAATTTCATTTTTTTACATTTTTTACAGTATTTTGATAAAATTTTTATTTATCTCCCAATGGATTCTGACAGCCAGCAACTGCTTCTCCTGCAGAATGCCGATGCCATGCTCACCAAAACAACGGAGTACTCGCCCTCTGGACACGGAACAATGCCGTACAACAGGCCCATCAAGGAGTATCTGAACTACGGAGTAGTGACAATCGACAAGCCAGCAAATCCCTCGTCCCATGAGGTGGTTACATGGGTGAAGAATATTCTTGAGTGTGAGAAAACAGGACACAGCGGAACTCTTGACCCCAAGGTAACCGGAGTCCTGGGAATCTGCCTCAACAGGGCCACCCGCCTGACCAAGAGCCAGCAGACAGCAGGAAAGGTCTACGTGTGCACCATCGAGTTCTCCAGTCCAACGACACTTGCGAAGTTCAAGGCGGCAGTGCAGAAACTAACGGGGCATCTCTATCAGCGCCCACCCCTGATGTGTGCCGTAAAGAGGGATCTCCGTCTGCGCTGGATCTATGAGATTGAGATAATTGAGTTTGAGCCCTCCAAGGCACTGTTCCGTGTGAGGTGTGAGGCAGGAACGTACATTCGAACGCTATGCACACACATTGGGCTGCACATCGGCTGTGGGGCAGTGATGGCAGAACTCCGCCGTGTGCAGAGCGGCCATGTGACTGAAAAGGAGTGTGTTACTCTCCATGATCTCCAGGATGCCTATCACATCTATAAAAACACACACGAAGAGAAATATCTCAGGAAAGTAATAAAGCCACTGGAGACACTGCTGGTGCACTACCCACGGATTATGATCAAGGACTCAGCAGTAAATGCGATTTGCTATGGCGGACAGCTCACCATAAAGGGAGTGCTGAAATACGACACGAACATCGATACAAATGCACTGGCTGTTCTAATCACAGCGAAGGGAGAGGCTGTTGCACTGGTGCAGCCGCTTGTTGCCAGCTGCCAGCTCCGCGAGATGGAGAGGGGTGTTATCTGCAAGACCAAGCGAGTGATAATGGAGAAGGATCTGTATCCTAAGGCCTGGGGGATAATGGATGAGTATGA